>JAINUT010001964.1:0-101272 GCA_020205555.1 Panax stipuleanatus
CGAATCAAATAATACATATGCATTATACTATTGACCGGAATAATACCTAACACCACATACTTTTGATTGCACAGCATCCTGCACCGTCATATTGAATGTCCGTGAAGTGGGTCGAACAGCTTGCAATGGTGCAGCGATAGTAACGGTGACTGCCGCTTCATTCCCTCTGCTCCCTGTTGACCCGGCCGTCAGCTTCTTCGCAGCAGTGCGAGCCATGTGATCTTTGGATCCACATGTAAAAGCAAGCTCCTTCTTCGGTTTTGGGCAATTAGGCGCGATGTGGCCTTCCTGACCACAGTTGAAGCACACCGCTTCCCCTTTATGCACACGCCAGTGTGATTCTTACCGCATGTAGCACATGCTTCGAACTTCCTCTTCTGCTGGCTTCCTTGCTGAACTCCCAGCAGAGGTATTATCAACCACTTCCCTCTTCTGGTTCACAGTGCTGCTACCCCCAGACTTGGTTTCTACCTCATTCTTCTTCTTCTTATCTTGTTGAACTTCGTCACCGCTTCGCTTCCTCCCTCAGCAAGTATGGCCTTCTCTAGCACCGCTGCAAAGGTATTCAGCTGTGAACATGGAAACCTTGCTATAGAGCCAAGGCTTAGTCCCCGCTCAAACCTTCTCGCTTTCCTAGCGTCAGTGCTGACCTGGTATGTAGCGAACCTGGCCAACTCGTTAAACTTAGCGGCATACTCAGACACCGTCATCCCCTCCTTGCTTAAGTTCTAGGAACTGGACCTCCATTTGGTCCTGCGAACTCACTGGAAAATACATCTCGTAGAACATTTCCTTGAAACGTTCCCACGTGATGACTCCTCCTCTCCCTCTCGAGTCTTGTTAGCCTGACACCAAAAGCTAGCATTCGACTTCAACTGATACCGCGAACATTGTCTTTTGTCTTCTCCTACCCTAGCCACGTCAAATACCTTCTCCATTCCATAACCCATGTCTGAGCTCTCGATAGGGTTAGTCGATCCTTTGAACTCAGGTGGTCCTACTACCTTGAATTCCTTGAAAGTAGTATCCTGCACCTGCGGCTGATTCACAAGAGCTCCTGTCAACAGGTCACCAACTGCTGAACCGAATTGGGATTCGTTCCCTCGTTATTGTTGTTGTTCGTCGAACCCTCGGGATTTTGACGTGTTACTCTTCTTCTAGGAGGCATTTTCTGTTAAGAAAATATTATTATTAGACCCTTTATTCAATATTAAGTACTCCAGTTCATACTTAAACATTCTAGACAATTCAGTGCACATAGAATACATAGCACGTCAATAAACTTCTTTTATTCATTAGTCGTAGTTTAAAAAACATGAACCAGATAGCATTTCTGCCAGTTACATCACCCTTCCTGAACTGGGAAAGTTGCAGGATTATATTATTAACTCATCCATCTTATCTCAAATTATGGAATTTACTTTATTTAATACAAAAAGCAATACATAAATAAAAGCACTACTACTACTGCTATGTGCTACTACTACTATTACTGCTAGTGCTGCTACTGCCTAGGCATATTAATACGTCGTACAGCCTCTCTACATTCCTCTTCCATTACCCGAAATGCCGTTCTTCGGTCCACTACATACCACGGTAAACCTTGGAACTGAGCTGGGTAGTAGAAAATACGGTCCTGAGCTCTCTCTATCGCTGTATGGAATGCATATTCTGTTTCCCTTAGCTTGGCCCTCTTGGCTTCAGCTTCATCTTCAGCTCGATCAGCTCGTTGATTAGCCCTCAAGCTTAACTCCTCAGCTCTGGCACGCTTCCTCGACTCCTCCTGGATGTCTTGCTTCAGCTTTGCCAATTCAAAACGAGCAGTATCTCTTTCAACCTCCATATGTATCAGGTTCCACTGTGCATCTCCCAGGTCACTTGCCATTTCCTCGATCGTCTCATCTCGTTGCTGGATAGTCTCCTCGAGATCTCCTACTCGTCCATGAAGCTCCACGTTGCTATCGTAGACTGCCTCGTACATCTCAGCACTAGTAGAGTGAGGTGGGAATTCCTCTTCGGGATCTTCTTCCTCCTCTTCCTCCTCTTCAGACTCGTCCTCGTCCTCATCCTCTGGAATAGGTGTCAGCTCACGCTCCCGACCAGCTACGGTGATCACTGGAGATGGATCTCTCCTAACCAGCTGCTCCCAGATAATATGTATGTCACGGGGCTCTTCCTCTCTAGGCACCTGAGGTACATCCTCTCTAGCCTGACTAGGTTCTCCCATGTTTGACATCCTGACAAAAGAATTTTAAAGTTCATTATTACGTGATAAACGAATCGTCACTCTTCGAATACTATAATGTAACACATAGGCAACATAAGGTAGTTTATTATCTTTACCTAGCATCACTATCTTTTCGGTCTTACCATAAGGCTACTACCTAAGGTTTATTTTTCCCACCTAAGGTTTCATAACCTACGGCTTTGATACCAACCCGTGACACCCCCAAATCCAGGTACTTCGTTTCCACATGATTTGGTGTTCACTTTCTAACTATACAACATCTACCCAATATATTTTAAAATAAATTACAACCTTTATTCAACTATTAATAAAATCTCCCTTAAAACAAGGGTTACAACCTTCTCCATATCAATCCCAGGGTACTCTAACCTTGAAATGAATATAATAAAGTGCGAAAATAAAACATAACATTCAATTATTACAATCATCTCAATTAAATAAAAACAAGTCTTCACTTGCTTTGCTTTCCCTTGCCCTTACTCGTAGACTGAGCATCAGCGTTATCAACCTTAACTGAAATTGTTATTTAATGCAAGAGTGAGCAAACCACAACTCACTAGAGTTTATCAATAATATATACATGAAAGGAATTCTTTAAAAAGAATCTGAATAACTTAGCTTACTTCAACTATAAAGAATTGAATAATAATTCTCTATCAACATTAAAATTCGAATATAGAATTTATCTGAGTGTCATAAGACCTTTGAACTCTTGTCCTAGGTTATAAATATTTCTATTTAAACCTTTAACAGTCAATAAGACTATGGTCCTTAACTCGTACTTAGGGGGATCAGCCCTTCGTACTATGTATTGTGCACAAACATCTTAACGCTATGCGTAGTAACCTCCCCTAGTAAATAGGGTTGTTCAACTCAGTAATTTGAATTCAAGTCGCACCAAAGAAAGTTTGGTTTGGATAAGCTTACAAGGGTAATTTAGAATTCACGTTCATCAACTAAAGATTAGTTGAATCGACTTCCAATAATTCATAAATAAAGAATTATGAATTAACATATGCTTTAGAATCAACTTAAAGCATTTAAAATAATAACTGGATCTTACTTGAACAATAAGTTAAGATAATTTCAATTAAATAAACAATTGTCTAATACAGAAATAGAAAGGGCATTCTCAACAATGAATATATGAATTCAAAAATTTGTATATAATCAACAAGTTTAGGGTACAGAAAACTTGTATAAAATTAACGAGTTTAAGGTTTAGAAGACTTGCATAAAATTAACGAGTTTAAGGTTTAAAAGACTTGCCTCAAGCGCAAGCTACTTAACACAATTCACGTAATTTAATACTTCTTACACATATATATTCAATCACAATAACCTAAATTAGTTAACACGTAACTAATTCACATAAGTGGTTAACCCTCATGGTTAACTCACTCTAATAATAATAATTAACTATCACATAGTTCATTAAATCAATTATGTATTTAACTAAATTATAATTAAATAATTATAATTCAAACACTTAATCAAATTATAATTATAAACAAATTATAATAATTATAATCAATTAAACCACATCATGCATTTAATTACACAAATTATAATTAATCATGAAATTATCAATTTATAATCCATAATTAAACATGCATTTATTAAATTATAATTACATAAATTATAATTTAAATTAACATCTAATTGATTAAAATAAACCAACTTCTATACATTATAATTTCACAAAAATTAAAATTAAAATTAAACATTTACTCTTAATTATAATTAATAAATTATAATTAAGTAACTTATTGTACAATTAAACAATTATAGTTTATAATTTAAATACCATATTAGTTTTTTCAAAAATTTATTTTTCTTGAATTATGAAATTATCAACTTCATGTTAACACATGTTATAGCAGCTAGATACATGCTCATTATCTTAGCAATAATGTAATGGAAACATAACAACACACTGCACACTTGACTAAAACTTACTGCCATTGCACTGTGCACGGCGCAGCTGCGCAACCACAGGCCTTGGCACCGGCGCAGCTGCGCAGGGTAAGGATCTGGGAAGGACAAGCGGCGCAGCTGCGCTGCTCCTGGCCTTGCTGCCGGCGCAGCTGCGCAGCAACTCGGCCAGACGCAGACAACCACGTTACTCTGCTTCACCGATTAACCCATACAAGCCAACAAATGGATATTTACAGTAACTTAAACATTGTAAATCATACATATGCAATTATACATATATATAACATGCTTCCACAACACAAAACCATTAATATTAATTAAATAAATATTACACATTTATTTAATTAGTATATAACACTTAATTAAATCACTCCATAAATCACATAATTTATTTATTTAACTCAATAAATAAATCACATAAAATATTTATTTATCTCAATTAAATATTAAAATTAATTATAAAATCTCAATCGTTACATTGCTCATTTTGATGCTAATCAAATTATAACAAAGTAATAAGACTCCTAATCATCTATTTCTTTCACAATTTTAGAGAACCAATGAAACAATAAAAAGCTCTCCTTAAATGAAGACATGTGTGAGATGTACGTATCGTTTTAATGCGATAGTCATGGGATTGCTCCTTTTAATGCTAATCAAACTAGAACGAAGTGATAGGACTCTTAATCATTCTTGCTTTGACAATTTTAGTGCACCAATGAAACAATAAGAAGATCTTCCTGAATGAATAATTGTGTGAGATTTACGCATTATTTTGAATGCGTATTCATGGGTTTTCTCCTTTTGACGCTAATCAAACTAGAACTAAGTAATACAATTCTTAATCACCTTTTCTTTGTAAATTTGGAAAAACCAATGAAACAATATAAAGGTCTTCCTAAATGAAGAATTGTGTGAGATCTACGAACGTTTTGGACGCGATAATAATGGGATTGCTCCTTTTGATGCTAATTTCAACTAGAATGAAGTAATAGGACTTATAATTAGCTATATTTTGGCAATTTGAGAGAACTAATAAAATAATAAGAAGGTATCCTTAAATGAAGAGTTGTGTGAGGTGTACGTATCGTTTTGAAGGCACAAGTGATAGGATTGATCCTTTTGATGCTAATCAAACTAAAACGAAGTCATAGGACTCATAATCACGTCTTTCTTTGACAATTTGAGAGAACCAATGAAATAATAAAAAGGTCTCCCTAAATCAAGACTTGTGTGAGATGTACGCATCGTTTTTAACGCGATAGTCTTGGGATTACTCCTTTTGATGCTAATCAAATTAGAACGAAATAATAGGACTCTTAATCACCTCTTTCTTTCACAATTTTTGCGATAATGATGGGATTGCTCCTTTTGATGTTAATTTCAACTAGAATGAAGTAATAGGACTCATAATCACCTATAATTGGCAATTTGAGATAACTAATGAAATAATAAGAAGGTATCCTTAAATGTAGACTTGTGTGAGATGTACGTATCGTTTTTAAGGCACTATTGATAGGATTGATCCTTTTGATGCTAATCAAACTAAAACGAAGTCATAGGACTCATAATCACCTCTTTCTTTAACAATATGAGAGAACCACTGAAATAATAAGAAGGTCTCCCTAAATCAAGACATGTGTGAGATGTACGCATCGGTTTTTAACGCGATAGTCTTGGGATTACTCCTTTTGATGCTAATCAAATTAGAACGAAATAATAGGACTCTTATTCACCTCTTTCTTTCACAATTTTAGAGAACCAATAAAACAATAAGAAGGTCTCCTTAAATGAAAACATGTGTGGATGTACGCATTGTTTTGAATGCGATATTCATAGGATTGCTCCTTCTGATGCTAAGCAAACTAGAACGAAGTTATAGGATTACTAATCACTTCTTACTTTGACAATTTTATGCACCAATGAAACAATAAGGTCTCCTTAAATGAAGACATGTATGAGATGTATGCATCATTTTTAACGCGATAGTCATGGGATTGCTCCTTTTGATGCTAATCAAACGAGAACAAAATTATAGGACTCCTAATCACTTCTTTCTTTGACAATTTTAGCGCACCAATGAAACAATAAGAAGGTCTCCCTAAATGTAGATTTGTGTGAGATGTACGCTTGGTTTGAACGCGATAGTCATGGGTTTCTTATTTTGACGCTAATCAAACTAGAACGAAGTAATACAACTCTTAATCAGCTCTTTCTTTGTAAATTTGAAACAACCAATGAAACAATATGAAGGTCTCACTAAATGAAGACTTGTGTGAGATCTACGAATCAGTTTGGACGCGATAGTAATGGGATTGCTCTTTTTGATGCTAATTTCAACTAGAACGAAATAATAGGACTCAAATCACCTATATTTTGACAATTTGAGAGAACTAATGAACCATAAGAAGGTATCCTTTAATGAAGACTTGTGTGAGATGTACGAATCGTTTTAGAGGCACTAGTGATAGGATTGATCCTTTTGATGCTAGTCAAACTAAAACGAAGTCATAGGACTCATAATCACCTCTTTCTTTGACATTTTGAGAGAACCAATGAAATAATAAGAAGGTCTCCCTAAATCAAGACTTGTGTGAGATGTACGCATCGTTTTTAACGCTTGGGATTACTCCTTTTGATGCTAATAAAATTAGAACGAAGTAATAGTACTTTTAATCACCTCTTTCTTTCACAATTTAAAGAACCAATGAAATAATAAGAAAGTCTCCTTAAGACATGTGTGAGATGTACACATCGTTTTTAACACGATAGTCATGGGATTGCTCCTTCTGATGCTAATCAAACTAGAACGAAGTTATAGGACTACTAATCACCTCTTTCTTTGACAATTTTAGAGCACCAATAAACAATAAGATGGTCTCTCTAAATGAAGACTTGTGTGAGATGTACGCATGGTTTGGAACGCGATAGTCATGGGTTTCTCATTTTGACGCTAATCAAACTAGAATGAAGTAATACAACTCTTAATCACCTCTTTCTTTGTAAATTTAAAACAATCAATGAAACAATATAAAGGTCTCCCTAAATGTAGAATTGAGTGAGATCTACTCATCGTTTTGGACGTGATAGTGATGGGATTGCTCCTTTTGATGCTAAATTAAACTAGAATAAAGTAATAGGATTCATAATCATCTATGTTTGATAATTTGAGAGAACCAATGAAATAATAAGAAGGTCTCCCTAAATGTAGACCTGTGTGAGATGTACGGATCGTTTGAAGGCACTAGTGATAGGATTGCTCCTTTTGATTCTAATCAAACTAGAACGAAGTCATAGGACTCATAATCACCTCTTTCTTTGACAATTTGAGAGAACCAATGAAATAATAAGAAGGTCTCCCTAAATCAAGACTTATATGAGATGTACGCATCGTTTTTAACGCCATAGTCATGGGATTGCTCCTTTTGATGCTAACTAAACTAGAACGAAGCTATAGGACTCCAAGGATCACCTCTTTCTTTGACAATTTTAGAGCACCAATAAAACAATAAGAAGGTCTCCCTAAATGAAGACTTGTGTGAGATGTATGCGGTTTTGAACGCGATAGTCATGGGTTTCTCGTTTTGACGCTAATCGAACTAGAACATAGTAATACAACTCTTAATCACCTCTTTCTTTGTAAATTTGAAACAACCAATGAAACAATATGAATGTCTCCTTAAATGAAGACTTGTGTGATATCTACGCATCGTTTTGGACGCGATAGTGATGGGTTTGCTCCTTTTGATGCTAATTTCAACTTAAACGAACTAATAGGACTAATAATCACCTATATTTTGACAATTTGAGAGAACTAATGAAACATTAAGAAGGTCTCCCTAAATGAAGACTTGTGTGAGATATACGGATCGTTTAGAAGGCACTAGTGATAGGATTGCTCCTTTTGATGCTAATCAAACTAGAACAAATTCATAGGACTCATAATCACCTCTTTCTTTGACAATTTGAGAGAACCAATGAAACAATAAGAAGGTCTCCCTAAATCAAGACTTGTGTGATATGTACGCATCATTTTTAACGCCATAGTCATGGGATTGCTCCTTTTAATGCTAATCAAACTAGAACGAAGTTATAGGACTCCTAGGATCACCTCTTTCTTTGACAATTTTAGAGCACCAATAAAATAATAAGAAGGTTTTCCTAAATGAAGACTTGTGTGAGATGTATGCGATTTTGAACGCGATAGTCATGGGTTTCTCGTTTTGACGCTAATCAAACTAGAACATAGTAATACAACTCTTAATCACCTCTTTCTTTGTAAATTTGAAACAACCAATGAAACAATATGAAGGTCTCCTTAAATGAAGACTTGTGTGATATATACGCATCGTTTTGGACGCGATAGTGATGGATTTGCTCCTTTTGATGCTAATTTTAACTAAAACGAACTAATAGGACTAATAATCACCTATATTTTGGCAATTTGAGAGAACTAAAGAACCATTAAGAAGGTCTCCCTAAATGAAGACTTGTGTGAGACGTATGTATCGTTTTTAAGGCACCAGTGATAGGATTGCTCCTTTTGATGCTAATCAATCTAGAACAAATTCATAGGACTCATAATCACCTCTTTCTTTGACAATTTGAGAGAACCAACGAAACAATAAGAAGGTCACCCTAAATCAAGACTTGTGTGATATGTACGCACCGTTTTTAATGCGATAGTAATGAGATTGCTCCTTTTGATGCTAATCAAATTATAACGAAGTAATAAGACACCTAATCACCTCTTTCTTTCACAAATTTAGAGAACCAATGAAACAATAAAAAGGTCTCCTTAAATGAAGACATGTGTGAAATGTACGCATCGTTTTGAACGCGAGAGCAATGGGATTGCTCATTTTGATGCTAAACAAACTAGAACGAAGTTATAGGACTAATAATCACTTCTTTCTTTGAAAGTTTTAGTGCACAAATGAAACAATAAGAAGGTCTCCCTAAATGAAGACTTGTGTGAGATGTACGCATTATTTTGAACGTGATAATCATGGGTTTCTCATTTTGACGCTAATCAAACTAGAACGAAGTAATACATCTCTTAATCACCTCTTTCTTTGTAAATTTGAAACAACTAATGAAACAATATAAAGGTCTTCCTAAATGAAGACTTGTGTGAGATCTACGAATCGTTTTGGACGCGATAGTGATGGGATTGCTCCTTTTGATGCTAATTTCAACTAGAACAAAGTAATAGGACTTATAATCACATATATTTTGATAATTTGAGAGAACTAATGAAACATTAAGAAGGTCTCCCTAAATGAAGACTTGTGTGAGATGTACACATTATTTTGAACGCGATATTCATGGGTTTCTCCTTTTGACGCTAATCAAACTAAAACGAAGTAATACAACTCTTAATCACCTTTTTCTTTGTAAATTTGAAACAACTAATGAAACAATATAAAGGTCTTCTCAAATGAAGACTTGTGTGAGATCTACGAATCGTTTTGGACGCGATAGTGATGGGATTGCTCCTTTTGATGCTAATTTCAACTAGAACAAAGTAATAGGACTCATAATCACCTATATTTTGACAATTTGAGAGAACTAATGAAACATTAAGAATGTCTCCCTAAATGAAGACTTGTGTGAGATGTACGGATCTTTTTGAAGGCACTATTGATAGGATTGCTCCTTTTGATGCTAATCAAACTAGAACGAATTAGTAGGACTCATAATCACCTCTTTCTTTGACAATTTGAGAGAACCAATGAAACAAAGAGAAGGTCTCCCTAAATCAAGACTTGTGTGATATGTACGCTTTATTTTTAACGCGATAGTCATGAGATTGCTCATTTTGATGCTAATCAAATTATAACAAAGTAATATGACTCCTAATCACCTATTTCTTTCACAATTTTAGAGAACCAATGAAACAATAAAAAGGTCTCCTTAAATGAAGACAGGTGTGAGATGTACGCATCGTTTTTAATGCGATAGTCATGGGATTGCTCCTTTTAATGCTAATCAAACTAGAACGAAGTGATAGGACTCCTAATCATTTCTTTCTTTGACAATTTTAGTGCACCAATGAAACAATAAGAAGATCTTCCTGGATGAATACTTGTGTGAGATTTACGCATTATTTTGAACGCGATATTCATGGGTTTCTCCTTTTGACGCTAATTGAACTAAAACGAAGTAATACAATTCTTAATCACCTTTTTCTTTGTAAATTTGAAAAAACCAATCAAATAATATAAAGGTCTTCCTAAATGAAGAATTGTGTGAGATCTACGAATCGTTTTGGACGCGATAATGATGGGATTGCTCCTTTTGATGCTAATTTCAACTAGAATGAAGTAATAGGACTCATAATCAGCTATATTTTGGCAATTTGAGAGAACTAATGAAATAATAAGAAGGTATCCTTAAATGAAGAGTTGTGTGAGATATACGTATCGTTTTGAAGGCACAAGTGATAGGATTGATCCTTTTGATGCTAATCAAACTAAAACGAAGTCATAGGACTCATAATCACGTCTTTCTTTGGTAATTTGAGAGAACTAATGAAATAATAAGAAGGTATCCTTAAATGTAGACTTGTGTGAGATGTACGTATCTTTTTTAAGGCACTATTGATAGGATTTATCCTTTTGATGCTAATCAAACTAAAACGAAGTCATAGGACTCATAATCACCTCTTTCTTTAACAATATGAGAGAACCACTGAAATAATAAGAAGGTCTCCCTAAATCAAGACATGTGTGAGATGTACGCATCGTTTTTAACGCGATAGTCTTGGGATTACTCCTTTTGATGCTAATCAAATTAGAACGAAATAATAGGACTCTTATTCACCTCTTTCTTTCACAATTTTAGAGAACCAATAAAACAATAAGAAGGTCTCCTTAAATGAAGACATGTGTGAGATGTACGCATTGTTTTGAATGCGATAGTCATGGGATTGCTCCTTCTGATGCTAAGCAAACTAGAACGAAGTTATAGGATTACTAATCACTTCTTATTTTGACAATTTTATTGCACCAATGAAACAATAAGGTCTCCTTAAATGAAGACATGTGTGAGATGTATCCATCATTTTTAACGCGATAGTCATGGGATTGCTCCTTTTGATGCTAATCAAACGAGAACAAAATTATAGGACTCCTAATCATTTCTTTCTTTGACAATTTTAGCGCACCAATGAAACAATAAGAAGGTCTCCCTAAATGAAGATTTGTGTGAGATGTACGCATGGTTTTGAACGCGATAGTCATGGGTTTCTTATTTTGACGCTAATCAAACTAGAACGAAGTAATACAACTCTTAATCAGCTCTTTCTTTGTAAATTTGAAACAACCAATGAAATAATATGAAGGTCTCACTAAATGAAGACTTGTGTGGGATCTATGAATCAGTTTGGACGCGATAGTAATGGGATTGCTCTTTTTGACGCTAATTTTAACTAGAACGAAATAATAGGACTCAAAATCACCTATATTTTGACAATTTGAGAGAACTAATGAAACAATAAGAAGGTATCCTTTAATGAAGACTTGTGTGAGATGTACGAATCATTTTAGAGGCACTAGTGATAGGATTGATCCTTTTGATGCTAGTCAAACTATAACGAAGTCATAGGACTCATAATCACCTCTTTCTTTGACATTTTGAGAGAACCAATGAAATAATAAGAAGGTCTCCCTAAATCAAGACTTGTGTGAGATGTACGCGTTGTTTTTAACGCTTGGGATTACTCCTTTTGATGCTAATAAAATTAGAACGAAGTAATAGTACTTTTAATCACCTCTTTCTTTCACAATTTTAAAGAACCAATGAAATAATAAGAAAGTCTCCTTAAGACATGTGTGAGATGTACACATCGTTTTTAACACGATAGTCATGGGATTGCTCCTTCTAATGCTAATCAAACTAGAACGAAGTTATAGGACTACTAATCACCTCTTTCTTTGACAATTTTAGAGCACCAATAAAATAATAAGATGGTCTCTCTAAATGAAGACTTGTGTGAGATGTACGCATGGTTTGGAACGCGATGGGTTTCTCATTTTGACGCTAATCAAACTAGAATGAAGTAATACAACTCTTAATCGCCTCTTTCTTTGTAAATTTGAAGCAATCAATGAAACAATATTAAGGTCTCTCTAAATGTAGAATTGAGTGAGATCTACTCAACGTTTTGGACGCGATAGTGATGGGATTGCTCCTTTTGATGCTAAATTAAACTAGAACAAAGTAATAGGATTTATAATCATCTATGTTTTGACAATTTGAGAGAACCAATGAAACAATAAGAAGGTCTCCCTAAATGTAGACCTGTGTGAGATGCACGGATCGTTTTGAAGGCACTTGTGATAGGATTGCTCCTTTTGATGCTAATCAAACTTGAACGAAGTCATAGGACTCATAATCACCTCTTTCTTTGACAATTTGAGAGAACCAAGGAAACAATAAGAAGGTCTCCCTAAATCAAGACTTATATGAGATGTACGCATCGTTTTTAACGCTATAGTCATGGGATTGCTCCTTTTGATGCTAATCAAACTAGGACGAAGTTATAGGACTCCTAAGGATCACCTCTTTCTTTGAAAGTTTTAGTGCACCAATGAAACAATAAGAGGTCTCCCTAAACGAATACTTGTGTGAGATGTACGCATTATTTTGAACGCGATAATCATGGGTTTGTCCTTTTGACGCTAATCAAACTAGAATGAAGCAATACAACTTTTAAACACCTCTTTCTTTGTAAATTTGAAACAACCAATGAAACAATATGAATGTCACCTTAAATGAAGACTTGTGTGATATCTACGCATCGTTTTGGACGCGATAGTGATGGGTTTGCTCCTTTTGATGCTAATTTCAACTTAAACGAACTAATAGGACTAATAATCACCTATATTTTGACAATTTGAGAAAACTAATGAAACATTGAGAAGGTCTCCCTAAATGAAGACTTGTGTGAGATATACAGATCGTTTTGAAGGCATTCGTGATAGGATTGCTCCTTTTGATGCTAATCAAACTAGAACAAATTCATAGGACTCATAATCACCTCTTTCTTTGACAATTTTAGAGAACCAATGAAACAATAAGAAGGTCTCCCTAAATCAAGGCTTGTGTGATATGTACGCATCATTTTTAATGCCATAGTCATGGGATTGCTCCTTTTAATGCTAATGAAACTAGAACGAAGTTATAGAACTCCTAGGATCACCTCTTTCTTTGACAATTTTAGAGCACCAATAAAATAATAAGAAGGTTTTCCTAAATAAAGACTTGTGTGAGATGTCATAGGACGCGATAGTCATGGGATTAGCATCATTATGAGTCCTATGACTTCTTTCTATTTAGATTAGCATTAAATGGAGCAATCCTATCAATAGCGCATTCAAAACGATCCGTACATCTCACACAAGTCTTCATTTAGGGAGACCTTCTTATTGTTTCATTAGTTCTCACAAATTGTCAAAATATAGGTGATTATGAGTCATATTACTTCGTTCTAGTTGAAATTAGCATCAAAAGGAGCAATCCAATCAATATCACGTCCAAAACGATGCGTAGATCTCACACAAGTCTTCATTTAGGGAGACATTCATATTGTTTCATTGGTTGTATCAAATTTACAAAGAAAGAGGTGATTAAGAGTTGTATTACTTCGTTCTTCTTTGATTAGCGTTAAAAGGAGAAACCCATGACTGTGGCGTTCAAAACTATGCGTACATCTCACACAAGTCTTCATTTAGGGAGACCTTATTGTTTCATTGGTGTTCTAAAATTGTCAAAGAAATAGGTGATTAGGAGTCCTATAACTTCGTTCTTGTTTGATTAGCATCAAAAGGAGCAATTCCATGACTATCGTGTTCAAAACCATGCATACATCTCACACAAGTCTTCATTTAAAGAGACCTTCTCATTGTTTCGTTAGTTCTCTAAAATTGTCAAAGAAAGAGGTGATTAGGAGTTCTATTACTTCGTTCTAATATGAATAGCATCAAAAGGAGCAATCCCATGACTATCGCATTAAAAACGATGCGTAGTACATCTCACACAAGTTTTGATTTAGGAAGACCTTCTTATTGTTTCATTGGTTTTCTCAAATTGTCAATGAGAGAGGTTTTTATGAGTCCAATGACTTCGTTCTAGTTTGATTTGCATCAAAAGGAGCAGTCCAATAACTAGTGCCTTCAAAACGATCCGTACATCTCACACAAGTCTTTATTTAGGAAGACCTTCTTATTGTTTCATCAGTTCTCTCAAATTATAAAAATATAGGTGATTATGAGTCCTATTACATTGTTCTAGTTGAAGATAGAATCAAAAGGAGCAATCTCATCACTATCACGTCCAAAACGATGCGTAGATCTCACACAAGTCTTCATTTAGGGAGACCTTCATATTGTTCCGTTGGTTGTTTCAAATTTGCAAAGAAAGAGGTGATTAAGAGTTGTATTACTTCGTTCTACTTTGATTAGCGTCAAAGAGAGAAACCTATGTCTATCACGTTCAAAACCATGCGTACATCTCACACAAGTCTTCATTTAGGGAGACCTTCTTATTATTTCATTGGTGCTCTAAAATTATCAAAGAAAGAGGTGATTAGGAGTCCTATAACTTCGTTCTAGTTTGATTAGCATCAAAAGGAGCAATCTCATGACTATTGCGTTCAAAACGATGCGTACATCTCACATAAGTCTTTATTGAAAGAGACTTTCTTATTGTTTCATTTGTTCTCTAAAATTATCAAAGAAAGAGATGATTATGAGTCCTATTACTTCGTTCTAATTTGATTAGCATCAAAAGGAGCATTCCATGACTATCGCGTTAAAAATGATGTGTACATCTCCCACAAGTCTTGATTTAGGGGAGAACTTCTTATTATTTCATTGGTTCCCTCAAATTATCAAAGAAAGGGGTGATTATGAGTCCTATGACTTCTTTCTATTTATATTAGCATTAAATGGAGCAATCCTATCTATAGCGCATTCAAAACAATCCGTACATCTCACACAAGTCTTCATTTAGGGAGACCTTCTTATTGTTTCATTAGTTCGCACAAATTGTCAAAATATAGGTGATTATGAGTCATATTACTTCGTTCTAGTTGAAATTAGCATCAAAAGGAGCAATCCAATCAATATCGCGTCCAAAACGGTGCGTAGATCTCACACAAGTCTTCATTTAGGGAGACATTCATATTATTTTGTTGGTTGTATTACTTCGTTCTTCTTTGATTAACGTTAAAAGGAGAAACCCATGACTGTGGCATTCAAAATAATGCGTTCATCTCACACAAGTCTTCATATAGGGAGACCTTATTGTTTCATTGGTGTTCTAAAATTGTCAAAGAAATAGGTGATTAGGAGTCCTATAACTTCATTCTTGTTTGATTAGCATCAAAAGGAGCAATTCCATGACTATCGCGTTCAAAACCATGCATACATCTCACACAAGTCTTCATTTAAGGAGACCTTCTTATTGTTTCATTGGTTCTCTTAAATTGTCGAAGAAAGAGGTGATTATGAGTTCTATTACTTCGTTCTAATATGATTAGCATCAAAAGGAGCAATCCCATAACTATCGCGTTAAAAACGATGCGTAGTACATCTCACACAAGTCTTGATTTAGGAAGACCTTCTTATTGTTTCATTGGTTTTCTCAAACTATCAATAAAAGAGGTTTTTATGAGTCCAATGACTTCGTTCTAGTTTGATTTGCATCGAAAGGAGCAGTCCAATCACTAGTGCCTTCAAAACGATCCATACATCTCACACAAGTCTTCATTTAGGAAGACCTTCTTATTGTTTCATTAGTTCTCTCAAATTGTAAAAATATAGGTGATTATGAGTCCTATTACATCGTTCTAGTTGAAGATAGAATCAAAAGGAGCAATCTCATCACTATCACCTCCAAAAAGATGCGTAGATCTCACACAAGTCTTTATTTAGGGAGACCTTTATATTGTTCCATTGGTTGTTTCAAATTTACAAAGAAAGAGGTGATTAAGAGTTGTATTATTCCGTTCTACTTTGATTAGCGTCAAAAGGAGAAACCCATGACTATCACGTTCAAAACCATGCGTACTGTTGGGTTTGTACGTAACGCAATCATGCAATCAAATCACATAAATAGGGCGGAAGCGTAAAAACTAGGTTTTCAAAAATTTATACAAACCCATTACCATGATCATTCTTATGCATTAATTATCAGTGAATGAAGAAGGAGAAAAACAGAATTATACCTTTGAAGATACAAGCTTCCTCAGGTACAAGTTCTACTCCTTTGATTCCTCTGTAGTGGCTCCTTCCCTTGATCAATGTCAGCCACCCAAATGTTTGGCCTCTAACGGTGATCCACCAAGGAAGATGAAGAACTCAGTAGGATGGGTTATTGGCTTAACCCTTGTTTCTATCTCTATAGAATATGTGTACTCCTAACTATTGAAAAATTCACGTACCTTATTTCTGATATAAGACTCTCTTATATAGATATTAGGTTAACCCTCCTAATCCAATTAGAATAGGGTTTTATTTAATTAATTAATTAATTAATTTTAATTAATTTATATCCTAATCTTTATTAGGATTGAGAGAGAGTACTGATATTATATTAATTCCTAAACTCATTTAGAATTAAAATAATAATATTAATAAGACTCCTCTTATTAATTTATATTTAATATTTCTAAAATATTAAATAATAAACATTAAGCTATTTAATTTATTCTATCATCATAGATTAAATTAATTATACTTAATGCATTATTACTATCATGTCATTTTCTTCTTAAATAATTCTTCTTCCTTTTATGGTGTGACCCTTTAGGTTCTCCATATTAAACCGGTTGTGAATAAATCAATTAGAACAATTCTAATCTTATTTAAATAAATAAATTAAACTAATAATCTATTTAAATAAATAACATTTATTCTACAATAGGGATAAGCCTCCCTAGCGATCAACGACTTTCAAGATAATATAGATTTCAACATTAATCATAAAAGAACCTGTGAGTTAATAGTTACCGTACAATTCAATCCTTCCACCATACAATGTCCCAATTAAATATAAGACATGGATTTACTGTCAAGTCTTAATTTATTTAATTATATGTATTTCGATTAGAAAATGCACAACTCCAAATAATGCAAATTAGAAACCTCTTTCTAATTTCATTCTACCTTGCCCAAGGATTCCTGGGTTGTCATTTAACGAATCACATAGGACATATCTCCTCTTTTACTAGAGGTGGTAGATTCTTTATTGATCATTCATTATCTCCATATGTAACTCATTACACCCAAGCATACCCTATATATGCCTTAAAAGGCCTTAAGGAATTAGTCAAAGTATAATTTATTACATACAAGATACTATGATGATCTCAAGTCCAAGGATCACATGTACTACTATCACATTAGGAATTCCTATTGACAGGCGAGTAAAACTCCATTAGGTATTCCATAGCGAGTCACGTTCAGTGAACTTATTCTCCAATAAGCACCTACATACTTGCTTTAGTGTCTCCACACAAATGACCATGAGATCAGTCATCCTCATCCAATAAGCAAGCAACATATGTACCAATCTATCCGGATTTACTAATCCCCATTTTAGTAATCCCACAATTGGGAACTATTTTAGTTTTTAAGCTTTCTAAGAATTTAGATCTCATTATCATGATCTCATCATGATTCTAAAAGCATTGCTTAAAACTATGGGTTATTTATATATTATAAAAACAGCACCATGTAGATAATTATATGCCTTAAATGAATGTTTTATTAATAAATAAATAAGATTGTTTACAAAGTATGTGCTTTGTCATCATACATGATTGGCTTATATGCACACTACTATCACGTACATCTCACACAAGTCTTCATTTAGAGAGACCTTCTTATTATTTCATTGGTGCTCTAAAATTATCAAAGAAAGAGGTGATTAGGAGTCCTAAAACTTTGTTCTAGTTTGATTAGCATCAAAAGGAGCAATCCCATGACTATCGGTTTCAAAACGATGTGTACATCTGACACAAGTCTTTATTTAAAGAGACTTTCTTATTGTTTCATTTGTTCTCTAAAATTATCAAAGAAAGAGATGATTATGAGTCCTATTACTTCGTTCTAATTTGATTAGCATCAAAAGGAGCATTCCATGACTATCGCGTTAAAAACGATGGGTACATCTCACACAAGTCTTGATTTGGGGGAGAACTTCTTATTGTTTCATTGGTTCTCTCAAATTATCAAAGAAAGGGGTGATTATGAGTCCTATGACTTCTTTCTATTTAGATTAGCATTAAATGAAGCAATCCTATCAATAGCGCATTCAAAACGATCCGTACATCTCACACAAGTCTTCATTTAGGGAGACCTTCTTATTGTTTCATTAGTTCTCACAAATTGTCAAAATATAGGTGATTATGAGTCATATTACTTTGTTCTAGTTGAAATTAGCATCAAAAGGAGCAATCCAATCAATATCGCGTCCAAAACGGTGCGTAGATCTCACACAAGTCTTCATTTAGGGAGACATTCATATTATTTCGTTGGTTGTATCAAATTTACAAAGAAAGAGGTGATTAAGAGTTGTATTACTTCGTTCTTCTTTGATTAGCGTTAAAAGGAGAAACCCATGACTGTGGCTTTCAAAACCATACGTACATCTCACACAAGTCTTCATTTAGGGAGACCTTATTGTTTCATTGGTGTTCTAAAATTCTCAAAGAAATAGGTGATTAGGAGTCCTATAACTTCGTTCTTGTTTGATTAGCATCAAAAGGAACAATTCCATGACTATCGCGTTCAAAACCATGCATACATCGCACATAAGTCTTCATTTAAGGAGAACTTCTTATTGTTTCATTGGTTCTCTAAAATTGTCGAAGAAAGAGGTGATTATGAGTTCTATTACTTCGTTCTAATATGATTAGCATCAAAAGGAGCAATCCCATGACTATCGCGTTAAAAACGATGCGTAGTACATCTCACACAAGTCTTGATTTAGGAAGACCTTCTTATTATTTCATTGGTTTTCTCAAATTGTCAATGAAAGTGGTTTTTATGAGTCCAATGACTTCGTTCTAGTTTGATTTGCATCAAAAGGAGCAGTCCAATAACTAGTGCCTTCAAAACGATCCGTACATCTCACACAAGTCTTCATTTAGGAAGACCTTCTTATTGTTTCATTAGTTCTCTCAAATTGTAAAAATATAGGTGATTATGAGTCCTATTACATCGTTCTA
Source organism: Panax stipuleanatus (assembly GCA_020205555.1). Lineage (NCBI taxonomy): Eukaryota > Viridiplantae > Streptophyta > Magnoliopsida > Apiales > Araliaceae > Panax > Panax stipuleanatus. The sequence goes on from JAINUT010001964.1 coordinate 19,425, forward strand.
GTTGAAGATAGAATCAAAAGGAGCAATCCCATCACTATCGCGTCCAAAACAATGCGTAGATCTCACACAAGTTTCCATTTAGAGAGACCTTCATATTGTTCCATTGGTTGTTTCAAATTTACAAAGAAAGAGGTGATTAAGAGTTGTATTACTCCGTTCTACTTTGATTAGCGTCAAAAGGAGAAACCCATGACTATCACGTTCAAAACCACGCGTACATCTCACACAAGTCTTCATTTAGAGAGACCTTCTTATTATTTCATTGGTGCTCTAAAATTGTCAAAGAAAGAGGTGATTAGGAGTCCTATAACTTCATTCTAGTTTGATTAGCATCAAAAGGAGCAATCCCATGACTATCGCTTTCAAAACGATGCGTACATCTCACACAAGTCTTTATTTAAAGAGACTTTCTTATTATTTTATTTGTTCTCTAAAATTATCAAAGAAAGAGATGATTATGAGTCATATTACTTCGTTCTAGTTTGATTAGCATCAAAAGGAGCATTCCATGACTATCGCGTTAAAAACGATGGGTACATCTCACACAAGTCTTGATTTGGGGGAGAACTTCTTATTGTTTCATTGGATCTCTCAAATTATCAAAAAAGGGGTGATTATGAGTCCTATGACTTCTTTTTTTTTTTTTTGTGTGTAAATTTAGACTGAATTGAATAAATAAACAGGTGTTACAGGACCTCATGGGAAAACCCCAATCAGACTATAGCATAGACATACATCATAGGACATGCCCTATGATGTCATTACTATTGAAGAACAAATGGCCAAGCAAGCCAAAAAATTTAAACATCAAATGAACAAACCCTAGAAGGCCAGCAACAATGAAAAGGAATCAACAGAAATTCGAGGAGCCATTTACATAGCAACACCGGGCCGGCAAAGGAAGAGAAACCTTCTGCATCAGTCCAGCCCAAGAAGCAATAGCGGAACAAACAAAACAAAAGAAAAGAGCGGAGACCTGCAGCCAAAATAGCAAACAAGGTGCAGCAGACCCAGCAAAAACCCAGAACCAGACCCAGTAAAAATCCAGAAGCAAACAGCAGCCTCCAAGACCAAACCAAGATAGGCATCCAAGCAACCCCGGCAGTAGGAAACTTCCCAGCAGCAAAGGGTGGATAGCATACACAGCACACCACATAGCATTTGCAGGCGAACATAGCAAACAGCACAACCAAATGGAGAAGCTGCAAGAAAAAGCAGCAGCACTAAACAACAAAACCAACCAGCTGCACATCAGGCCCCTAAACCCAGACAGCAGCGAACAAACAGAAAAGCTGCAGAAACTGCAGAATGCAACCAAGAAACTAGCAGAAGTTGCAGCAAATCCGGACCCTGCAGAAAGTCTGCAAAAACCAGCAAGCAGAAATCTGCAAAAAAAACCTGCAATAACCCAGACAGCAGCAGCACCAAACGGAATAACAGCAACCAAAAAGAGTTGAACCAAAAGAGATAAACGCAACAACAGTAATAAGCAACATTGTCCAGCAAGAATCTGAACACAAAGAACAACCCAGAACAGCAGCAACTGGACAAGCAAACCCAGGCCAAGCAAAGTGCTGCACACGAAAACCAACAGCAACCAATTGAGCCAGCAGCTACAATAGCAGAATACAACCAAACAAACCAAAACCAAAGAGCAAACCAAAACCAAAACCAGAACACACAACAGCCACAGGACTGTAACAGACTTCTTTCTATTTAGATTAGCATTAAATGGAGCAATCCTATCAATAGCGCCTTCAAAACGATCCGTACCTCTCACATAAGTCTTCATTTAGAGAGACCTTCTTATTGTTTTATTAGTTCTCACAAATTGTCAAAATATAGGTGATTATGAGTCATATTACTTCATTCTAGTTGAAATTAGCATCAAAAGGAGCAATCCAATCAATATCGCATCCAAAACGATGCGTAGATCTCACACAAGTCTTCATTTAGGGAGACATTCATATTGTTTCATTGGTTGTATCAAATTTACAAAGAAAGAGGTGATTAAGAGTTGTATTACTTCGTTCTTCTTTGATTAGCGTTAAAAGGATAAACCCATGACTGTGGTGTTCAAAACCATGCGTACATCTCACATAAGTCTTCATTTAGGGAGACCTTATTGTTTTATTGGTGTTCTAAAATTGTCAAAGAAATAGGTGATTAGGAGTCCTATAACTTCGTTCTTGTTTGATTAGCATCAAAAGGAGCAATTCCATGACTATCGCGTTCAAAACCATGCATACATCTCACACAAGTCTTCATTTAAGGAGACCTTATTATTGTTTCATTGCTTCAATAAAATTATCGAAGAAAAAGGTGATTAGGAGTTCTATTACTTCGTTCTAATATGATTAGCATCAAAAGGAGCAATCCCATGACTATCGCGTTAAAAACGATATGTAGTACATCTCACACAAGTCTTGATTTAGGAAGACCTTCTTATTGTTTCATTGGTTTTCTCTAATTGTCAATGAAAGAGGTTTTTATGAGTCCAATGACTTCGTTCTAGTTTGATTTGCATCAAAAGGAGCAGTCCAATAACTAGTGCCTTCAAAACGATCCGTACATCTCACACAAGTCTTCATTTAGGAAGACCTTCTTATTGTTTCATTAGTTCTCTCAAATTGTAAAAATATAGGTAATTATGAGTCCTATTACATCGTTCTAGTTGAAGATAGAATCAAAAGGAGCAATCCCATCACTATCGCATCCAAAACGATGCGTAGATCTCACACAAGTCTTTATTTAGAGAGACCTTCATATTGTTCCATTGGTTTTTTCAAATTTACAAAGAAAGAGGTGATTAAGAGTTGTATTACTCCGTTCTACTTTGATTAGCGTCAAAAGGAGAAACCCATGACTATCACGTTCAAAACCATGCGTACATCTCACACAAGTCTTCATTTAGAGAGACCTTCTTATTATTTTTTTGGTGCTCTAAAATTGTCAAAGAAAGAGGTGATTAGGAGTCCTATAACTTCGTTCTAGTTTGATTAGCATCAAAAGGAGCAATCCCATGACTATCACTTTCAAAACGATGCGTACATCTTACACAAGTCTTTATTTAAAGAGACTTTCTTATTGTTTCATTTGTTCTCTAAAATTATCAAAGAAAGAGATGATTATGAGTCCTATTACTTCGTTCTAATTTGATTAGCATCAAAAGGAGCATTCCATGACTATCGCGTTAAAAACGATGGGTACATCTCACACAAGTCTTGATTTGGGGGAGAACTTCTTATTGTTTCATTGGTTCTCTCAAATTATCAAAGAAAGGGGTGATTATGAGTCCTATGACTTCTTTCTATTTAGATTAGCATTAAATGGAGCAATCCTATCAATAGCGCCTTCAAAATGATCGGTACATCTCACATAAGTCTTCATTTAGAGAGACCTTCTTACTGTTTCATTAGTTCTCACAAATTGTCAAAATATAGGTGATTATGAGTCATATTACTTCGTTCTAGTTGAAATTAGAATCAAAAGGAGCAATCCAATCAATATCGCATCCAAAACAATGCGTAGATCTCACACAAGTCTTCATTTAGGGAGACATTCATATTGTTTCATTGGTTGTATCAAATTTACAAAGAAAGAGGTGATTAAGAGTTGTATTACTTCGTTATTCTTTGATTAGCATTAAAAGGAGAATCCCATGACTGTGGCTTTCAAAACCATACGTACATCTCACACAAGTCTTCATTTAGGGAGACCTTATTGTTTCATTGGTGTTCTAAAATTCTCAAAGAAATAGGTGATTAGGAGTCCTATAACTTCGTTCTTGTTTGATTAGCATCAAAAGGAACAATTCCATGACTATCGCGTTCAAAACCATGCATGCATCTCACACAAGTCTTCATTTAAGGAGAACTTCTTATAGTTTCATTGGTTCTCTAAAATTGTCGAAGAAAGAGGTGATTATGAGTTCTATTACTTCGTTCTAATATGATTAGCTTCAAAAGGAGCAATCCCATGACTATCGCGTTAAAAATGATGCGTAGTACATCTCACACAAGTCTTGATTTAGGAAGACCTTCTTATTGTTTCATTGGTTTTCTCAAATTGTCAATGAAAGTGGTTTTTATGAGTCCAATGACTTCGTTCTAGTTTGATTTGCATCAAAAGGAGCAGTCAAATAACTTGTGCCTTCAAAACGATCCGTACATCTCACACAAGTCTTCATTTAGGATGACCTTCTTATTGTTTCATTAGTTCTCTCAAATTGAAAAATATAGGTGATTATGAGTCCTATTACATCGTTCTAGTTGAAGATAGAATCAAAAGGAGCAATCCCATCACTATCGCGTCCAAAACGATGCGTAGATCTCACACAAGTCTTCATTTAGAGAGACCTTCATATTGTTTCATTGGTTGTTTCAAATTTACAAAGAAAGAGGTGATTAAGAGTTGTATTACTCCGTTCTACTTTGATTAGCGTCAAAAGGAGAAACCCATGACTATCACGTTCAAAACCATGCGTACATCTCACACAAGTCTTCATTTAGAGAGACCTTCTTATTATTTCATTGGTGCTCTAAAATTGTCAAAGAAAGAGGTGATTAGGAGTCCTATAACTTCGTTCTAGTTTGATTAGCATCAAAAGGAGCAATCCCATGACTATCGCTTTCAAAACGATGCGTACATCTCACACAAGTATTTATTTAAAGAGACTTTCTTATTGTTTCATTTGTTCTCTAAAATTATCAAAGAAAGAGATGATTATGAGTCCTATTACTTCGTTCTAATTTGATTAGCATCAAAAGGAGCATTCCATGACTATCGCGTTAAAAACGATGGGTACATCTCACACAAGTCTTGATTTGGGGGAGAACTTCTTATTGTTTCATTGGTTTTCTCAAATTATCAAAGAAAGGGGTGATTATGAGTCCTATGATTTCTTTCTATTTAGATTAGCATTAAATGGAGCAATCCTATCAATAGCGCCTTCAAAACGATCCGTACATCTCACACAAGTCTTCATTTAGGGAGACATTCTTATTGTTTAATTAGTTCTCATAAATTGTCAAAATATAGGTGATTATGAGTCATATTACTTCGTTCTAGTTGAAATTAGCATCAAAAGGAGCAATCCAATCAATATCTCGTCCAAAACGATGCGTAGATCTCACACAAGTCTTCATTTAGGGAGACCTTCATTTTATTTTCTTGGTTGTATCAAATTTACAAAGAAAGAGGTGATTAAGAGTTGTATTACTTCGTTCTACGTTGATTAGCGTTAAAGGGAGATACCCATGAGTGTGGCGTTCAAAACCATGTGTACATCTCACACAAGACTTCATTTAGGGAGACCTTATTGTTTCATTGGTGATCTAAAATTGTCAAAGAAATAGGTGATTAGGAGTCCTATAACTTCATTCTTGTTTGATTAGCATCAAAAGAAGCAATTCCATGACTATCGCATTCAAAACAATGCATATACATCTCACACAAGTCTTCATTTAAGGAGACCTTCTTATTGTTTCATTGGTTCTCTAAAATTGTCAAAGAAAGAGGTGATTAGGAGTTCTATTACTTCGTTGTAATATGATTTGCATCATAAGGAGCAATTCCATGACTATCGCGTTAAAAACGATGCGTAGTACATCTCACACAAGTCTTGATTTAGGAAGACCTTCTTATTATTTCATTGATTTTCTCAAATTGTCAATGAAAGAGGTTTTTTTGAGTCCAATGACTTCGTTCTAGTTTGGTTAGCATCAAAACTAGTGCCTTCAAAACGATCTGTACCTCTCACACAAGTCTTCATTTAGGAAGACCTTCTTATTGTTTCATTAGTTCTCTCAAATTGTAAAAATATAGATGATTATGAGTCCTATTACATCGTTCTAGTTGAAGATAGAATCAAAAGGAGCAATCCCATCACTATCGCGTCCAAAACGATGCATAGATCTCACACAAGTCTTCATTTAGGGAGACCTTCATATTGTTCCATTGGTTGTTTCAAATTTACAAAGAAAGAGGTGATTATGAGTTGTATTACTTCGTTCTACTTTGATTAGCGTCAAAAGGAGAAACCCATGACTATCACGTTCAAAACCATGCGTACATCTCACACAAGTCTTTATTTAGGGAGACCTTCTTAATATTTCATTGGTGCTCTAAAATTATCAAAGAAAGAGGTGATTAGGAGTCCTATAACTTCGTTCTAGTTTGATTAGCATCAAAAGGAGCAATCCCATGACTATCGCGTTCAGAACGATGCGTACATCTCACACAAGTCTTTATTTAAAGAGACTTTCTTATTGTTTCATTTGTTCTCTAAAATTATCAAAAAAAGAGATGATTATGAGTCCTATTACTTCGTTCTAATTTGATTTGCTTCAAAAGGAGCATTCCATGACTATCGCGTTAAAAACGATGTGTACTTCTCACACAAGTCTTGATTTAGGGGAGAACTTATTGTTTCATTGGTTCCCTCAAATTTTCAAAGAAAGAGGTGATTTTGAGTACTATGACTTCTTTCTATTTAGATTAGCATTAAATGGAGCAATCCTATCAATAGCGCCTTCAAAACGATCCGTACATCTCACACAAGTCTTCATTTAGGGAGACCTTCTTATTGTTTCATTAGTTCTCACAAATTGTCAAAATATTGATTATGAGTCATATTACTTCGTTCTAGTTGAAATTAGCATCAAAAGGAGCAATCCAATCAATATCGCGTCCAAAACGATGCGTATATCTCACACAAGTCTTCATTTAGGGAGACATTCATAATGTTTCATTGGTTGTATCAAATTTACAAAGAAAGAGGGGATTAAGAGTTGTATTACTTTGTTCTTCTTTGATTAGCGTTAAAAGGAGAAACCTATGACTGTGGCATTCAAAACCATGTGTACATCTCACACAAGTTTTCATTTAGGGAGACCTTATTGTTTCATTGGTGTTCTAAAATTGTCAAAGAAATAGGTGATTAGGAGTCCTATAACTTCGTTCTTGTTTGATTAGCATCAAAAGGAGCAATTCCATGACTATCGCGTTCAAAACAATGCATACATCTCACACAAGTCTTCATTTAAGGAGACCTTATTATTGTTTCATTGGTTCTCTAAAATTGTCAAAGAAAGAGGTGATTAGGAGTTTTATTACTTCGTTCTAATATGATTAGCATCAAAAGGAGCAATCCCATGACTATCGTGTTAAAAACGATGCGTAGTACATCTCACACAAGTCTTGATTTAGGAAGACCTTCTTATTGTTTCATTGGTTTTCTCAAATTGTCAATGAAAGAGGTTTTTATGAGTCCAATGACTTCGTTCTAGTTTGATTTGCATCAAAAGGAGTAGTCCAATCACTAGTGCCTTCAAACGATCCGTACATCTCACACAAGTCTTCATTTAGGAAGACCTTCTTATTGTTTCATTAATTATCTCAAATTGTAAAAATATAGGTGATTAAGAGTTGTATTACTTCGTTCTACTTTGATTAGCGTCAAAAGGAGAAACCCATGACTATCACGTTCAAAACCATGCGTACATCTCACACAAGTCTTCATTTAGGGAGACCTTCTTATTATTTCATTGGTGCTCTAAAATTGTCGAAGAAAGAGGTGATTAGGAGTCCTATAACTTCGTTCTAGTTTTATTATCATCAAAAGGAGCAATCCCATGACTATCGCGTTCAAAACGATGCGTACATCTCACACAAGCCTTTATTTAAAGAGTCTTTCTTATTGTTTCATTTGTTCTCTAAAATTATCAAAGAAACAGATGATTATGAGTCCTATTACTTCGTTCTAATTTGATTAGCATCAAAAGGAGCATTCCATTACTATCGCGTTAAAAACAATGTGTACATCTCACACAAGTCTTGATTTAGGGGAGAACTTCTTATTGTTTCATTGGTTCCCTCAAAGTATCAAAGAAAGAGGTGATTATGAGTCCTATGACTTCTTTCTATTTAGATTAGCATTAAATGGAGAAATCAAAATGATCCGTACATCTCACACAAGTCTTCATTTAGGGAGACCTTCTTATTGTTTCATTAGTTCTCACAAATTGTCAAAATATTGATTATGAGTCATATTACTTCGTTCTAGTTGAAATTAGCATCAAAAGGAGCAATCCAATCAATATTGCGTCCAAAACGGTGCGTAGATCTCACACAAGTCTTCATTTTGATCCACATTCATATTGTTTCGTTGGTTGTATCAAATTTACAAAGAAAGAGGTGATTAAGAGTTGTATTACTTTGTTCTTCTTTGATTAGCGTTAAAAGGAGAAACCCATGACTGTGGCGTTCAAAACCATGCGTACATCTCACACTAGTCTTCATTTAGGGAGACCTTATTGTTTCATTGGTGTTCTAAAATTGTCAAAGAAATAGGTGATTAGGAGTCCTATAACTTCGTTCTTGTTTGATTAGCATCAAAAGGAGCAATTCCATGACTATCGTGTTCAAAACCATGCATACATCTCACACAAGTCTTCATTTAAGGAGACCTTCTTATTGTTTCATTGGTTCTCTAAAATTGTGAAAAAAAGTGGTGATTAGGAGTTCTATTACTTCGTTCTAATATGATTAGCATCAAAAGGAGCAATCCCATGACTATCGCGTTAAAAACGATGCGTAGTACATCTCACACAAGTCTTGATTTAGGAAGACCTTCTTATTGTTTCATTGGTTTTCTCAATTTGTCAATGAAAGAGGTTTTTATTAGTCCAATGACTTCGTTCTAGTTTGATTTCCATCAAAAGGAGTAGTCCAATCACTAGTGCCTTCAAAACGATCCGTACATCTCACACAAGTCTTCATTTAGGAAGACCTTCTTATTGTTTCATTAGTTCTCTCAAATTGTAAAAATATAAGTGATTATGAGTTCTATTACATCGTTCTAGTTGAAGATAGAATCAAAAGAAGCAATCCCATCACTATCGCGTCCAAAACGATGCGTAGATCTCACATAAGTCTTCATTTAGGGAAACCTTCATATTGTTCCATTGGTTGTTTTAAATTTACAAATAAAGAGGTGATTAAGAGTTGTATTACTTCGTTCTACTTTGATTAGCGTCAAAAGGAGAAACCTATGACTATCACGTTCAAAACCATGCGTACATCTCACACAAGTCTTCATTTAGGGAGACCTTCTTATTATCTCATTTGTGACAAACAAGATTTTTGTAATTTATTTTGAATATTTATTGAATTAAATAAATATTTTTTGATGATTTAATTATTGAGTTAAATAATTAATTGATGAATTTGTGGTAGATTAATTTAATTATATGTGTCACATTAGTTAAATTAATGTGGTGAATTTTTATATTCAAAGTATGTATTTAATTGAGCTTATTTGATTAATATATTAATTAATAAGCATAATGTTATTCTAATTAATTTAATTAATTAATTAGAGATTTATGATTAGACATAATTAATAAATAAGAATTTTAATTATGTGACTATGTGATTTAATGTAGATTTATGCTATTTTATTTAATTGATTTAAATAGCATTATTTGATTTAATTGGGTGTGACATTAATTAACTATATTATAATAAATTAATTAAAATAAATGAGAAGGGATTCCTTAAGCTAGCCAAACAAGGCCTTAAGGGGAGTTGGTCAGTTAACCCACTAAGGGACCAACTGACAACCACTCACCCATTATATATTATACGTATTATACTTATATACATATATACTATATCAATTCATATATTCATATCAGAGAGAATTTTGAGAGAAAAGATTGAGGAAGAAGAATTTGAAAAGTTTATATCATCATCCTTGAATCATCTTCACAAACTAGCAAGGGTAATTCCTTCTCCTAAGTTTTTAAATTCAAGTTCTTAAAGTTTTCCATTAACGTATGTTAGATTCTCTGTGAATAACTAATTTGATAATTAATGTATGATATGATTTTATATGTGTTATTGTATGATCATAACATGTTGTATATCATGTATGCATGATTTAGTGCGATTAAATCCATGTAGTTATGCTTAATTTGATTTTTCAAAAGTTACAGAGTGTAGAAATTGTACATATGGCCCATATGGCCCTTACGTACAAAATTTACACACCTTATGCGTTTATTTAACTTAAATTAACACTTGAATGTGATTGTGTACATTTAAACGAACAAAATGGAAGTTAAACGAACGGATTCGGTGTTATAACGAATCCGTAACGTTGAATTCTTGTTTTCTTTCAAAACTTTATAAAATATTGAAAATAGTGAAATTAAATGTTGTGATTTGTGTAATTCCGTGATTTAAAGTGTTAAAAGCATGCTTAGAACATGGTATGATGTTTCTGTAAATTCTATATCTCATGGGTAGCCTTAAATTCATTTCGTTAGTTTAATTTGGATTTATTTGGGTTGCTCTGTGTGTCATTCGCGAACTGGAAATCTGGGTCTGCGTTGCCGCGCGGCCGCGCTGGTCCCAAGGGTAACTGGCGCGCGGCCGCGCCCCTTGCAGAAATTTGAAATTTTTTTGCTAAGTGTTCGTGTGTTCTAAGAGGTGGTTTAAAACCTAATGTAATGAACATAAAGATATGCTAAACATATAATAAGAGGTTAATAACTTATATTACGTGAGTAATTAATAAGTTAATTACATGACTTGAATCGTTAATTGTATAGTCCAATAACGTGCTCAAGACCGATGTGTGTGATTCGATACGTATATCGAGTTATTGATTAATTTGTATTGTGAACGTATTGATATGTAGGATGTAATAAAGAACGTGAATTATAATTGTAGCTTGTGCAAGAGGCAAGTATCCTATCCCTAACTTATTGATTTAGCAAGTTCCCTAAATTCTAATTTATTCATTTATTAAGCCTTAGACTTGTGTTTCTATATCGAGTAAGCTCGTGTTTTTAATTGTTCAAGTTCGAAATTCATATTACATATTGTAACTCTTTTAAAAGCATGATTCAGTGATACAATACTTATTCGATTGTATACTCTTGAGATTTATTATTCAAGTTGAATATCGATGTTATTGTTGAACCTTATAGGACTAGTGAACCCTTATTGATTCGACTAGTCCATAGTTGATGAACGTTCTAAATTCCAAAATACTTATTGAGCTTATCCAAACCAAACTTCCTTTGGTGCGGACTCTGATGTCAAAACTGAGATGAACAACCCTGTAAAAGGGGATTATTTACGCTTTAGCGTTGAGATATTGTGCACAATATGGTACTAAGGGCTGATCCCCCTAAGTACGAGAAGTAGAGTCCATAGTCTTATGACTGTTAAAGGTTTTAAGTATAAACACTTTACAACCTAGGACATAGTTCAAGGTCTTATGACCCTCAGATGATATTTTGATTCCTGTTATTTATCCTCGAGTCAAAAGTTGAGTTTCTTTATTCAGATGTCCTTGATTCACTCGCATGTTATTATATTGTTGTCATATTATTATACTTGTGGGCAACCGTGCTCACTCTTGCGTAATAATAACATTGCAGTTAAGAACGAAAGGTCTGACGAGCCTTCTACTAGCAAAGGCAAGGGCAAAGTCAACAAGTGATGAAGACTTGTTGTTTATTTTATGTGTTTATGTTTCAGACTTATGTTAAAGTTGTGTAAAACTTATTTAATTAGTTATATTTCCGCATTTGATATTTAAGGTTAAGTACGACCTGGGATTGATGTATTTCTTTTCAGATGTTGTAACCCCATAAGGGGAGGATTATTTCTATTTATTTCATGGTTTGCATTTACTATGGGTAGATAGATAGATGATATTTGTACAGTGAACACCAAGTCCCGTGGAAATTGAAGTACCCGGATTTGGGGGTGTCACAGGTTGGTATCAGAGCTGTAGGTTATGAACCTTAGGTGGGGAAAAACCTTAGGATAGTAGCCTTTTTAGAGATCGAGAACATAGTAATGATAACTCTTATCAAGTTCTAAGAAAGATAATAACTTACCTTATGTGCTACGTGCTTATACTTATATATTCGAGTCTCGATTAGCATCACGTAATTACTAAAACTTAAAATTTTATTTGTCAGGATGACGAATGCTGGAGAACCTAGTCAGTCCAGGGACCCTGTACCCCTAGAGGCTAGAGAGGAGGAGCCCCGAGATATCCACGTAGTTTGGGAGCAGTTAGTCCGACGAGAGCCATCACCCTTGATCACAGTCATTGGTCAGGAAATTGTGCCGGTGTCTAATTCAGAGGAGGACTCTGAGGAAGACCCTGAGGAGATTGAAGTTCAGGCTGAGGCAGCTGAAGAGGAGGAGGAAGACCCTGAAGAGTTCCCGCCGAGCTCTATCAGTGCTGAGATGTATGACGAGCTGTATGACCGTAACATAGAGTTACGTGATACTGTTCAGGAGCTGAGGGAGACTGTTCAGGAGCTGAGGGAGCGGTCGGTTACTCAACAGTCTACCATCGAGCTGAGGGATGGAGAGGTTGAGGCTCTTCACACACGTTTGGGAAATGTAGAGTGGAATTTGGCTCACGAGAAGGGCCAAACCGAGCAGAAGTCAGAGGAAATTGAGGAATTGAAGAATGAACTAAAAGAGAAATCAGCAAGGCTGGCCATAGCAGAGGAGGCTTGGGTAAGGGAATCACGACGAGCAGATCTCGCAGAAGATAATTGTCGGGCGAAGAAGGCCAAGCTTGAAGAGACGTACTCTATACTTCAGTATGCAATTGACGAGGCCCAGGATCGGGTTATGAGGTACCCAATTCAGTTTGAAGGACTACCGTCGTACATGCTAGATCGCAGGACGATGTCTCGGATTATGGAAGAAGAGCGTGGCAAAGCTGTTCGTCGCCTTAATGGGCAGTGATAGGAACATTTGATTTTGTGAAACCTATCTGGTAGTTAATAATGTAAATTCCAATGTGTTTATAAACAGAGGAATATTTTATGTTTTAAATCCTGTAGATTCTTTATCTCAGGATAGTTGATGTAAATAGCAGTGATGCTATCGTATTATGTTAAAACTTTTGATTTAGTAATATATCAGAGTTTATTTGAGATAATGTGTTGACTGATTGTGTCTAAATGTTTAAGTTAAGCCTTAGATATTTAAAAGATTGAATAAAGTTCTAATACGCGTATTTCTTAAGAGTAAAATGCCGCCAAGGAGACGATCTAACCGTCAACAGGCCCAAGAAGGGTCAACTAACAACAACAACGACGCCAATGCTAACCCCGTTCAGCAGTTGGCGAACTTACTTGCTGGAGCGCTTAACAACCAACCTCAAGCTCCACCGACCACAACGTTCAAGGACTTCAAGGCGGTGGGACCGCCAGAGTTTAAAGGCACCATGAACCCGATAGAAGCTCAAACCTGGGTCATGGAGATGGAAAAAGTTTTTGACGTCGCCAGAGTCAGAGAGGACCAGAAAACCGCCTATGCAACGTTCATGCTGAAATCTGAGGCCAGCTATTGGTGGCAAGCGAATAAGGTCCGGGGAGGTGAAGGTGTGATTACCTGGGAGAGGTTCAAGGAGATGTTCTTCGAGATGTACTTTCCGACCAGCTCGCAGAATCAAATGGAGGTCCAGTTCTTGGAACTGAAACAGGGAAATATGTCCGTACCAGAATATGCGGCGAAATTCAATGAGTTGGCTAGGTTTGCCACGTATCAAGTGCACACCGATCAGAGGAAGGCAAGGAGGTTTGAACAGGGCCTGAAGCCCTGGTTGTATAGCAAAGTGTCAATGTTCCAATTGAACACTTTTGCTGGGGTGTTGGAGAAGGCCATTCTCGCTGAAGGCGGGAGTGATGCAGTTACAAAGTATAACCAAGATCAGAAAAAGAAGAAGAGTGAAGGTGAAGGAATTAACAAGGCTAGTGGTAGCAACACGGGAGGGAGTAATAATCAGAAGAGGAGGTGGAATGATAACTCATCGACTGGGAATCAGCAAGGTGGTCAGAAAAAGAGGATCGAAGCTTGTTCGACCTGCGGGAAAGCTCACCTGGGGGTCTGTATGAAGGGAAAACGAGTATGTTATAATTGTGGTCAGGAAGGCCACATAGCACCTAACTGTCCGAACCCAAAGAAGGGCGCTTGCTTCACTTGCGGCTCAAAGGACCATCTGGCAAGGGACTGTCCCAAGAAGGGATCTGGAAGGGAAGGATCAGGTGGAAACAGGGGAAACAGCGGTGGAAGTGCTTTAACTATCACGGGACCAACCGCAACCAACCGACCAACCGCCAGGACCTTCAACATGACCGTGCAGGATGCTGTGCAGTCTCGCGATGTGGTGTCAGGTATCATTCCGATCAATAAAGTTAATGCTTATGTACTATTTGATTCGGGTGCTACTTGTTCATTTATATCCGATGACTTTGCTAAGAACTTAGAACTTCCTATTGACGAGTTAGAATACCCCATGAATATAGAGATTGCGAATAAAGAAGTAATCCCTGTTAAGTATGTACACAAGAACTGTAGAGTAGATATTAAGGGTAACATTATGAACGTAAATCTTATCCCGATTAGACTTGGGGAATTCGATGTTATTCTGGGAATGGATTGGCTAGTCAATTATGGGGCTGTAATTGATTGCCAGAGGAAGTGTATCAACCTTATGACCCCGTCAAAGGTTGTGTTTTATGGCAGTAAATCGCCTAGACAAGCGAGTTGTCTGACGATGATGCAGGCCAGGAAGTTGTTAAGACAAGGCTGTGTAGGATATTTAGCCTACATAGTCGATAGTCGTAAAGAAAATTCGAAATTAGAAGATATACCAGTCGTGAGGGACTTCTTAGACGTATTTCCGGATGATCTGCCAGGACTTCCGCCAGACAGAGAGGTTGAGTTTGTGATCGATTTGGCGCCAGGGACGGCCCCAATATCGAAGGCACCATACCGGATGCCTCCGGTAGAGATGAAAGAGTTAATGGTACAACTACAAGAGTTACTGGACAAGAAGTACATCCAACCGAGCGTATCGCCGTGGGGAGCGCCGGTGTTATTTGTGAAGAAGAAGGACGGGACGATGCGGCTTTGCATCGACTACAGAGAACTGAATAAGGTCACAATTAAGAATAGATATCCATTACCGAGGATCGACGATCTGTTCGACCAATTGAAGGGTGCAAGGTACTTTTCAAAGATAGACTTGAGGAGTGGCTATCATCAGCTGAAGGTGAGGCCAGAGGATGTTCCAAAGACAGCATTTAGGACTCGATATGGTCACTACGAATTTTTGGTAATGTCATTTGGTCTAACGAATGCTCCTGCAGCATTCATGGGCTTAATGAATGGAGTGTTCAAGCCGTTTTTGGACAAATTCGTGGTGGTCTTTATCGACGATATTTTGGTATACTCGAAGACCAAGGAAGAACATGTAGAACATCTGAAGTTAACATTAGAGGCGTTGAGAAGAGAGAAGTTGTACGCCAAATTTTCTAAATGTGAATTCTGGATTGAAAGAGTGCAATTTCTTGGACATGTGATCGACAAGGACGGAATTTCGGTAGATCCCTCTAAAGTCGAAGCTGTGATGAACTGGGATCTGCCGAAAACACCGTCGGAAGTGAGGAGTTTTCTTGGATTGGCGGGTTATTATAGAAGATTTATTCAGGACTTTTCCAAGATCGCAACTCCGCTGACAAATTTGACTAGAAAATCGGTGAAATTCGTTTGGACAGAGAAGTGTGAGGAAAGTTTCCAAGAGCTCAAGAGGAGGTTGAGTTCAGCACCTGTGTTATCCCTTCCGGACGACACAGGCAATTTTGTGGTTTATAGTGATGCGTCGCATAAAGGACTTGGCTGTGTGCTTATGCAAAACGGCAGGGTCATTGCGTATGCGTCACGACAATTGAAAGACTATGAGAAGGGGTATCCGACCCATGACTTGGAGTTAGCTGCCGTGGTATTTGCTTTAAAAATTTGGAGACACTATCTCTATGGGGAGAAGTGTGAAATATATACAGACCACAAGAGTCTGAAATATATCTTTACACAGAAGGACTTGAATATGCGCCAGAGAAGGTGGCTGGAGTTAATTAAGGATTATGACTGTGAAATCTTATACCATCCGGGTAAGGCTAATGTGGTTGCCGACGCCTTAAGCAGAAAGGGTCGGGAGAAATTGATGATGTTGACTACTCAGGAGGAACTAATTTCAGCAATGGAAAAGCTGAAATTGGAAGTGAAGTATTCGATGGAGATTGACGAGAAGTTGTTTCAGATTCAAGCTGGTACAACCCTATTGGATAAAGTTAAGGAAGCTCAACTTCAGGACGAAGAATGTGAGAAGGTTAAGAAAAAGATATCTGAAGGAACCGAACCGAGATTCAAGATAGACAGTGAGGGACTACTGAGATTTGAGAATAGAGTTCGGGTACCGTCAGTGCCAGAAATTAAGGATGACATTTTGAGAGAGGCTCATAGCTCACGGTATTCAATTCACCCCGGTAGTACCAAGATGTACCAGGATCTTCGACAGCACTTCTGGTGGCCGAATTTGAAACGAGATGTTGCTGAGTGTGTTGCAAAGTGTCTAACCTGTCAGAAAGTGAAAGCAGAACATCAGAGACCAAGTGGTTTGCTACAACCCCTGGAAATCCCAGAATGGAAATGGGAACACATTACGATGGATTTCGTGGTTGGCCTTCCGACGACTCAGAAAGGCTACGACGCAGTATGGGTTATCGTTGACCGACTGACGAAATCCGCACACTTCCTTCCGATTAAAATCAGATTCAACTTAGACCAGTTGGCAAGGCTATATGTGAAAGAGATTGTTTCGAGGCACGGAGTTCCGGTGTCAATTGTTTCCGACAGAGATCCGCGTTTCACATCGAACTTCTGGAAGCGACTACAAGAATGCATGGGGACACAGTTGAGAATGAGTACGGCTTATCACCCTCAGACAGATGGGCAGAGTGAAAGAACGATCCAGACATTGGAAGATATGTTGAGAGCATGCATCATGGATTTTAAAGGAAATTGGGATGATCACCTACCGCTTGTGGAATTCGGTTACAACAACAGTTACCACGCTAGTATTGGCATGCCGCCTTACGAAGCGTTGTACGGAAGAAAATGCAGAACCCCGCTATACTGGGATGAAGTTGGCGAGAGACAACTATTAGGTCCAGAACTGGTACAGCAGACAGCAGAGATAGTCAAAGTGATCAGAACAAGACTGGTAGCAGCTCAGGATAGGCAGAAGAAATACGCCGATCCACACCGTAAGAACGTTGAGTTTGAATCGGGTAGCTATGTGTTCTTGAAAGTCTCTCCCTGGAAGGGGAAGATCAGATTCGGTAAGAAGGGAAAATTGAGCCCAAGGTTCATTGGACCCTTTGAAGTACTGCGAAGGATTGGAGAAGTTGCGTATGAGGTAGCCTTACCTCCGGCGCTTGAGAATGTCCACAACGTCTTTCATGTGTCAGTTTTACGCCCCTACAAACCCGATTACAAACATGTGATTGAATATGAACCCCTACATTTTGAGAAAGACTTATCCTATGAAGAAATTCCTGTTCAGATTGTTGACAGGAAAGAGCAAGTCCTCAGAAATAAAATTATACCTTCTGTTAAGGTAATTTGGAGGAACCACAATGCTGAAGAAGCTACGTGGGAACTCGAAGAGCATATGATGAAGAATTACCCAGATTTATTTACTTAATTTTTTTTGTTTATGCGATTCTGGGGACAGAATCTTTGTAAGGGGGGGAGAATGTAACGGGACGAAATTTAATTGAACCGTGATTCTGGGGACAGAATCCTTTTAAGGGGGGAAAGATGTGACAAACAAGATTTTTGTAATTTATTTTGAATATTTATTGAATTAAATAAATATTTTTTGATGATTTAATTATTGAGTTAAATAATTAATTGATGAATTTGTGGTAGATTAATTTAATTATATGTGTCACATTAGTTAAATTAATGTGGTGAATTTTTATATTCAAAGTATGTATTTAATTGAGCTTATTTGATTAATATATTAATTAATAAGCATAATGTTATTCTAATTAATTTAATTAATTAATTAGAGATTTATGATTAGACATAATTAATAAATAAGAATTTTAATTATGTGACTATGTGATTTAATGTAGATTTATGCTATTTTATTTAATTGATTTAAATAGCATTATTTGATTTAATTGGGTGTGACATTAATTAACTATATTATAATAAATTAATTAAAATAAATGAGAAGGGATTCCTTAAGCTAGCCAAACAAGGCCTTAAGGGGAGTTGGTCAGTTAACCCACTAAGGGACCAACTGACAACCACTCACCCATTATATATTATACGTATTATACTTATATACATATATACTATATCAATTCATATATTCATATCAGAGAGAATTTTGAGAGAAAAGATTGAGGAAGAAGAATTTGAAAAGTTTATATCATCATCCTTGAATCATCTTCACAAACTAGCAAGGGTAATTCCTTCTCCTAAGTTTTTAAATTCAAGTTCTTAAAGTTTTCCATTAACGTATGTTAGATTCTCTGTGAATAACTAATTTGATAATTAATGTATGATATGATTTTATATGTGTTATTGTATGATCATAACATGTTGTATATCATGTATGCATGATTTAGTGCGATTAAATCCATGTAGTTATGCTTAATTTGATTTTTCAAAAGTTACAGAGTGTAGAAATTGTACATATGGCCCATATGGCCCTTACGTACAAAATTTACACACCTTATGCGTTTATTTAACTTAAATTAACACTTGAATGTGATTGTGTACATTTAAACGAACAAAATGGAAGTTAAACGAACGGATTCGGTGTTATAACGAATCCGTAACGTTGAATTCTTGTTTTCTTTCAAAACTTTATAAAATATTGAAAATAGTGAAATTAAATGTTGTGATTTGTGTAATTCCGTGATTTAAAGTGTTAAAAGCATGCTTAGAACATGGTATGATGTTTCTGTAAATTCTATATCTCATGGGTAGCCTTAAATTCATTTCGTTAGTTTAATTTGGATTTATTTGGGTTGCTCTGTGTGTCATTCGCGAACTGGAAATCTGGGTCTGCGTTGCCGCGCGGCCGCGCTGGTCCCAAGGGTAACTGGCGCGCGGCCGCGCCCCTTGCAGAAATTTGAAATTTTTTTGCTAAGTGTTCGTGTGTTCTAAGAGGTGGTTTAAAACCTAATGTAATGAACATAAAGATATGCTAAACATATAATAAGAGGTTAATAACTTATATTACGTGAGTAATTAATAAGTTAATTACATGACTTGAATCGTTAATTGTATAGTCCAATAACGTGCTCAAGACCGATGTGTGTGATTCGATACGTATATCGAGTTATTGATTAATTTGTATTGTGAACGTATTGATATGTAGGATGTAATAAAGAACGTGAATTATAATTGTAGCTTGTGCAAGAGGCAAGTATCCTATCCCTAACTTATTGATTTAGCAAGTTCCCTAAATTCTAATTTATTCATTTATTAAGCCTTAGACTTGTGTTTCTATATCGAGTAAGCTCGTGTTTTTAATTGTTCAAGTTCGAAATTCATATTACATATTGTAACTCTTTTAAAAGCATGATTCAGTGATACAATACTTATTCGATTGTATACTCTTGAGATTTATTATTCAAGTTGAATATCGATGTTATTGTTGAACCTTATAGGACTAGTGAACCCTTATTGATTCGACTAGTCCATAGTTGATGAACGTTCTAAATTCCAAAATACTTATTGAGCTTATCCAAACCAAACTTCCTTTGGTGCGGACTCTGATGTCAAAACTGAGATGAACAACCCTGTAAAAGGGGATTATTTACGCTTTAGCGTTGAGATATTGTGCACAATATGGTACTAAGGGCTGATCCCCCTAAGTACGAGAAGTAGAGTCCATAGTCTTATGACTGTTAAAGGTTTTAAGTATAAACACTTTACAACCTAGGACATAGTTCAAGGTCTTATGACCCTCAGATGATATTTTGATTCCTGTTATTTATCCTCGAGTCAAAAGTTGAGTTTCTTTATTCAGATGTCCTTGATTCACTCGCATGTTATTATATTGTTGTCATATTATTATACTTGTGGGCAACCGTGCTCACTCTTGCGTAATAATAACATTGCAGTTAAGAACGAAAGGTCTGACGAGCCTTCTACTAGCAAAGGCAAGGGCAAAGTCAACAAGTGATGAAGACTTGTTGTTTATTTTATGTGTTTATGTTTCAGACTTATGTTAAAGTTGTGTAAAACTTATTTAATTAGTTATATTTCCGCATTTGATATTTAAGGTTAAGTACGACCTGGGATTGATGTATTTCTTTTCAGATGTTGTAACCCCATAAGGGGAGGATTATTTCTATTTATTTCATGGTTTGCATTTACTATGGGTAGATAGATAGATGATATTTGTACAGTGAACACCAAGTCCCGTGGAAATTGAAGTACCCGGATTTGGGGGTGTCACATCATTGGTGCTCTAAAATTGTCAAAGAAAGAGGTGATTAGGAGTTCTATTACTTCGTTCTAATATGATTGGCATCAAAAGGAGTAATTCCATGACTATCGCGTTAAAAACAATGCGTAGTACATCTCACACAAGTCTTGATTTAGGAAGACCTTCTTATTGTTTCATTGGTTTTCTCAAATTATCAATGAAAGAGGTTTTTATGAGTCCAATGACTTCGTTCTAGTTTGGTTTGCATCAAAACTATTGCCTTCAAAACGATCCGTACATCTCACACAAATCTTCATTTAGGAAGACCTTCTTATTGTTTCATTAGTTCTCTCAAATTGTAAAATTATAGGTGATTATGAGTCCTATTACATCATTCTAGTTAAAGATAGAATCAAAAGGAGCAATCCCATCACTATCGCGTCCAAAACGATGCGTAGATCTCACACAAGTCTTCATTTAGGGAGACCTTTATATTGTTCCATTGGTTGTTGTTGGGTTTGTACGTAACGCAATCATGCAATCAAATCACATAAATATGGCGGAAGCGTAAAAAATTAGGTTTTCAAAAATTTATACAAACCCATTACCATGATCATTCTTATGCATCAATTATCAGTGAATGAAGAAGGAGAAAAAAAGAATTATACCTTTGAAGATCCAAGCTTCCTCAGGTACAAGTTCTACTCCTTTGATTCCTTTGATTCCTCTGTAGTGGCTCCTTCCCTTAATCAATGTCAGCCACCCAAATGTTTGGCCTCTAACGGTGATCCACCAAGGAAGATGAAGAACTCAGTAAGATGGGTTATTGGCTTAACCCTTGTTTCTATCTCTATAGAATATGTGTACTCCCAACTCTTGAAAAATTCACGTACCTTATTTCTGATATAAGACTCTCTTATATAGATATTAGGTTAACCCTCCTAATCCAATTAGAATAGGGTTTTATTTAATTAATTAATTAAATACTTTTAATTAATTTATATCCTAATCTTTATTAGGATTGAGAGAGAGTACTGATATTATATTAATTCCTAAACTCCTTTAGAATTAAAATAATAATATTAATAAGACTCCTCTTATTAATTTATATTTAATATTTCTAAAATATTAAATAATAAACATTAAGCTATTTAATTTATTCTATCATCATAGATTAAATTAATTATACTTAATGCATTATTACTATCATGCCATTTTCTTCTTAAATAATTCTTCTTCCTTTTATGGTGTGACCCTTTAGGTTCTCCATATTAAACCGGTTGTGAATAAATCAATTAGAACAATTCTAATCTTATTTAAATAAATAAATTAAACTAATAATCTATTTAAATAAATAACATTTATTCTACAATAGGAATAAGCCTCCCTAGCGATCAACGACTTTCAAGATAATATAGATTTCAACATTAATCATAAAAGAACCTGTGAGTTAATAGTTACCGTACAATTCAATCCTTCCACCATAAAATGTCCCAATTAAATATAAGACATGGATTTACTGTCAAGTCTTAATTTATTTAATTATATGTATTTCGATTAGAAAATGCACAACTCCAAATAATGCAAATTAGAAACCTCTTTCTAATTTCATTCTACCTTGGTCAAGGATTCCTGGGTTGTCATTTAACGAATCACATAGGACATATCTCCTCTTTTACTAGAGGTGGTAGATTCTTTATTGATCATTCATTATCTCCATATGTAACTCATTACACCCAAGCATACCCTATATATGCCTTAAAAGGCCTTAAGGAATTAGTCAAAGTATAATTTATTACATACAAGATACTATGATGATCTCAAGTCCAAGGATCACATGTACTACTATCACATTAGGAATTCCTATTGACAGGCGAGTAAAACTCCATTAGGTATTCCATAGCGAGTCACGTTCAGTGAACTTATTCTCCAATAAGCACCTACATACTTGCTTTAGTGTCTCCACACAAATGACCATGAGATCAGTCATCCTCATCCAATGAGCAAGCAACATATGTACCAATCTATCCGGATTTACTAATCCCCATTTTAGTAATCCCACAATTGGGAACTATTTTAGTTTTTAAGCTTTCTAAGAATTTAGATCTTATTATCATGATCTCATCATGATTCTAAAAGCATTGCTTAAAACTATGGTTTATTTACATATTATAAAAACAGCACCATGTAGATAATTATATGCCTTAAATGAATATTTTATTAATAAATAAATAAGATTGTTTGCAAAGTATGTGCTTTGTCATCATACATGATTGGCTTGTATGCACACTACTATCAATCTCCCACTTGCACTAAAGCCAATCGCCATGGTATCTCATACCCATCTTCTCTAAGTGACGATCAAACTGCTGTTGTGTTAAAGCTTTAGTAAATGGATCTGCAATGTTGTCTTGAGAGTCTACACGCTCCAAAGTGACGTCTCCTCTTTCAATGATCTCCCTGATCAAGTGAAATCGCCGCAACACGTGTTTAGATTTCTAATGAGACCTGGGTTCCTTAGCCTGTGCAACCGCTCCGGTGTTGTCACAGTATTTGGGAACTGCTTCTCCAATGCTAGGAACCACACCAAGTTCAGTTATGAACTTCTTCATCCAAACAGCTTCCTTTGCAGCTTCACTTGCAGCTATATACTCTGCTTCTGTCACTGAATAGCAACCGTTGCTGCTTGGAACTCTTCCAACTCACTGCACCTCCGTTCAAGGTAAACATATACCCTGAAACAGATTTACTATCATCTTGGTCTGTTTGAAAACTTGAGTCCGTGAATCCCTCGAGTTTTAATTTAGACCCACCGTAGACAAGAAAAATATCTTTAGTCCTTCTCAAGTACTTTAGGATATTTTTCACTGCCTTCCAGTGCTCTTCTCCTGGATTCGACGGGTATCTGCTTGTTACACTAAGTGCGTGAGCAACATCCGGTCTAGTACATATCATACCGTACATGAAAGATCCTATTGCAGAAGCATAAGGGATCTTACTCATACGGTCTCTCTCCTCAGGTGTCTTTGGGGCCTGTTTCTTGGAGAGATTTATTCCATGGCTCATCGGCATGAGACCTCTTTTGGAATCTTCCATGCTAAACCTCTTTAGCATCGTATGTAATACCCGAGAATTTCCTAATATTATTAAATAAATATATTAATGGAAATGAGAATTTATTTGAATATAAATGATTTGGTGTTATGAGAATGATTAATTCAATTATATTAAATTAAATATCTATGACAATTGAGAAAAATGTGGAGTTTACGATAAACTCGTTGAGAGCCTAGTGTGGCACAGTGATGGGAAATATTAATAATTATATTAATTGACGAAGAATTTTTAAGTGAACAATTAATTAATTGTTAATTGTTATTAGAGAATATTAATTGATTGTTGTGGGATATTAACTATGGTTGATTAATAATATGTGATTATTATTATTGCAAGAAATATAATAATAATAATCCACTTGTTTATAATTGTGCTGAGATTTATATTTGTTAATGTGATAACTAATCCTATGATTATTAATTTGGTATAATTAATAATCAATGAGGAATAAATTGATTAATATTATTGTTAATTAATCAACGAGATAAATAGTTTATTTATTTGATATTATGAATAATAAAACAAATAAGTGAGTGATTAATATAATAAGATTATATTAATTGATATGTGCAAATGTGCAATACTTGAATATATAAAGTATATGGAATACAACTATATTATATAGTGTAGAGAGACACTTAAGTGTGACCATGCATGTATATACATAAACTATGTTATATAATGCAATGCGAATATATTACACATAGAAACCATATATTACATGAAGCATAATGTGATTATGTTAAAACTATATGTTATGAATGTATGATAATACTTATGTGACAATAAATATGTGGGTATACACTGTATAATATATCATGAACATATTGTAAACTATTAATTTTAATAAAGTGAGACATCATGAATATATGGTGAACGATTTAATAATACATGAGATAATGTAATGTGATAACATCCGATTAACTTATACCAGTATGATAAAAATGTACATGAATTATATGTGTACAATTCACACTTACTACATTATGTGAATCCATGTTAGTATCATTAGAATTACATTGTAACTATAATTGTGGCCTAATTATATAGTATATATACATGTTGTTTATTTTGGCATAAGTGTTGTGTATATATACAAATTCTAGAATGCTGATATATGGCCTTGTCCCAATATGATAGTCACTCTCCTTCTCCTTCACGTGTATGGCAAAAAGGCTAAGGCCTATTCTCCCCATTCTTCTCCCAAGCTTAGCTAGCAATAATTATATGAGGAGTGGCTCTAATGATGGCTTTCAACAACTATCTACCAACTTCCTCTTATCTAGCATGCAATTCAAATTTCTGTTAGATTGAAATGGTAGGCAATTGCATTGTCTGTATTTTGTTTTCTCTATAAATATGGCTTCCTTCCTTCTCATTTCACCTTGCTGAGATTTTGTTTGAGTTGATAAGTTGAGAGCATATACATATATCAGTATAATAGCATTGTGAGATAACAGCAAGCTTAATTCATAGCAAAGGTATAATTACATGATTCATGTTCTTCATTTTCATTTTTCTCTCAAAAAAATTTCAATTTCTGATTATGCCAAATTGGACTATAATTGGATTGAAGGAAGTTTGTTTAGTTGCTATATGGCTTATATACATGTTTGAACTGGAATGTAGTTGTTTAAAAACTATTTTCGTGAAGCCATTTTGTGAGTTGGGCTAGAAACTGCCGTAGCTGCCTGCTGTCTGGTGAGAACCAGTAGTGGTGCAGCTGCGCCGGTTTAAGCCTGGGATGAGGCGCAGCTGCGCCGGCACCCTGCTCCAGTTTTCTGCAATCTGCTTAAATCCTGTTGTGTGTTAAGTAATTGATATGGCTTAAACCAGCATGCTAGCTTGTGTAACATATATATATAAACATAATGAGGCAATGTAAGCATGTTTTAGTATATTAGCATGCATGGTTAACAAAACAACATGTAGTTTGGAAACGCACTTAGAGTTTTCAAAGGGAACATAAGGTTTATAAACGGACGTTAAACATATATGACACATGTTAATATTCTGACTTTCGAGACACGTTAGTACCATCTAGAAACACATGAAATGAATGTTGACTTGTGTATACGTGTTTCATAGTATGACGTGAGCATGCTAAACCTCGATCAGTAAACATTTTGAGCGAAAATATAAGTTTTTAAAGGAAAACCTTGACATATAAAGATCATATATATATTCTAATTTTCGGGTATGTTTATATGGCCTTGACATACATGTCGGACACATTAACTTACGTATATAAATTTCATAATGTAGCAGGAACGTGTTAGAGCGTATTGGCAAACTTTATTAATGAAAGTATAAGTGTTGAGCGTGAACGTCGACATGTTACATTGAGATTTGAATTTCGATACTTATAAACATGTTTGATAGAACTTGTAGACTTGCTAAGGTATCATTCATGTTTTCCTACTATGTTACATGTAGTGAAATCAAATTTGCGTAAATAAAGCATGTTTTCAAACTAATGATAATGATAGTTGCATATATGTGATATGAAAACTCATGAACATGTTTAATGCAAGTTATGTGAATAATTTAAGTGTTTAAAAAAAAAAAGCGAGCATGTTAGACCTTATGAGTTCGTATCCTTGAATGGCTTTAAGTTATTGAAAGTATTGACTTAGAATCCATATCATATATATTTGAAACGAGAAAAGGTTGTACAAACATAAAAGTACCTTTTAATATGTTTATATGCTATGTGGTGTTGTTGGCTTGCATGACCGGACAGAAACCATAAGGCACAGCTCAGCCTTGGCTTGGCCAGAAGGCTGCGCAGCTGCGCTGGCCCTATGCTTAGCCATGGCGCAGTTGCGCCGGCCTGGAATCAGAAGCCATACAGTTTGACAATCTGATTTTTGGACAGATAGCTTATATGATGCCTACATTGCTAGAAATGGTTTACACCCTACTGATATGTGTACATAGGTGATGATTAAGTAACAAGATAATGTTTAACTTATATAATGGAAGCCCATGGGTCAAAGGATTATAGCTACTTGAACATGATGAGTTGCTATAATATCATTTATGTTATAACTATGTACTTGATTCGTAATAACATATAATCTGATTTCATGTCATATGAGAATAAGTATGACATGTGACTAAGATAGTAACATGTATGTATATTGAGTAATTAGTTGTGTAACGGATGTGTTAACTAATGAAAATCCTATACATGTAATACATTATAAATAGGATTCCAAAGTGTTGGCTAGCTTTACGTGAGTAAACTACGCATAAGGCAAGTATCCTAAACCCTTGCATTACTTTATTCAACGGATATCGTAAGCGAGTATCTAAAACTTATCTCTTTGGATACAAGTATTCTATCTTTGTATATTGCGAACTAGTTTCCTACTTAATTGTTTGAATTGAATTAGCATACTTGAACTCTTATTTCATTAAAGCTATTATTCATGTTGAACTTAGTATTGTTCTTGAATATTGTGAAAGTGTCTATGCCATTTGATTCGGCTAGACTTATGTTATTGAAAAATGACCCAAACTAATTGATTGGTGCGGGATCTTGTATTTGACTGAGAAGAACAACCTTCTTTGAAGGGAATATATAATTATCGGAGAACCGACGTGCACACTTGAGTATGATTGATTGTTATGCATAACGATGGTACTTTAGGCTGATCACCTGTTGTACCTATTTTTATTGGATTTTCAGTTTATTACTGTCAATTCTAGTAGAAGTTCATAGTCCTTAGTGACTGCTCAGTATTCAGTTATTTGAAATCTTGAATTGACTTATTATTGAATCATATTGATATTATTCTGTCCATAGTGACTATTATTGAAGACTGTTGATATTCTTGTTATCTTTTTTTTTTTGCTAAATTTTAAAACTATAATAAATAAAACAGGTTACAGGGGACATTGGAGGACTCCAATAGTGATATTCTTGTTATCCTTGAACTATCAAACCTTGTTATACTCTTTCGAGAATTAAGAATTATATCACTTACCCTTATTATATGTTACTTGCTGGGCAATTTGTGCTCATTCTTGCTTTCCCTAAAATATTTCAGTTAAGGCAGAGCAGGGCGAACCTTCAGGCGTTGATAAGGGCAAGGGCAAGGCTACCAACTAGCTTGTCTCTTTTATGTTTTTTTTTTATATTTTAATGTTGTATTAAGATGATGAAGTAAGACTGGATTTGATTATGTTTAAGCTTAAGTTAGATTATGTAATAAGTCGTTAATTGATATTATTATGTAATCTATTAAGTACTGTAGGTTGCGAGACTTGGGGGAATAATTATAACAAATCATTGTAAATTATTCTAGAATAGATTTTCCGCTGTGATTGTGTGATATTTAGTTATTATTATTGCGATGTATTACCATGAGCACGTGATGAACCGAATTCGAGAGACCAAGTGGCGGTCCTGGAATTTGGGGGCGTCACATCGTATCAATGTACGTTCCTTGGGATAAGCCGAGCATCCTTTTAGATCTATCTCTATAGATCTTTATCCCCAAAATATAGGATGCTTCACCCAGGTCCTTCATGGAGAAGTTTTTAGATAACCAGATTTTAATGGATTGTAACATAGGAATGTCATTCCCTATCAGTAATATATCATCAACATATAATACAAGGAATGATACTGCGCTCCCACTAACCTTCTTGTATACACATGGTTCATCCTCGTTTTTGATAAAATCAAACTCTTTGATTGTCTCATCAAAACGAATGTTCCATCTACGAGAAGCTTGCTTCAACCCATAAATGGATCGTTGTAGCTTACAGACTTGATTTGTTCCAACTTTTGAAATAAATCCCTTTGGTTGTGTCATATACACATCCTCCTCAAGTTTCCCATTGAGGAAGGCCGTTTTCACGTCCATCTGCCAGATCTCATAGTCATTGTAAGCTACAATCGCAAGAAAAATTCGAATGGACTTGAGCATGGCTACTGGTGAGAAGGTTTCATCATAGTCAACTCCTTGTCTTTGTTTGAAACCTTTTGCAACCAGTAGGGCCTTATAGGTCTCTACCTTTCCGTCTGCTCCAGTCTTTTTCTTAAAAACCCATTTACACCCAATAGGTTTAATACCTTCAGGTGGTGAAACCAAAGACCATACTTTGTTTTCATACTTGGAGTCCATTTCAGATTTCATGGCTTCAAGCCATTTTCCTGAGTCTTTATTACTCATAGCCTGTTCGTAATTCAATGGATCATCATCATTCATCATGTGTACCTCATCGTTATCCTCTATAACGAATCCATACCTCTCAGGTATCTTCGGTACTTTTCCAGATTTACGAACAGGGTGTGGTACAGTAGGTTCTTCTACTTGGTTAGGTACCTGACTTTGGTCCGTGGTAACTTGTGGTTCTTGAACTTCTACAAGATATATCTTGCTCCCACTGACCCCTTCATGGATAAACTCTTTCTCCAAGAAGGTAGCATGTTTCGCAACAAACACCTTTTGATCAGTTGGATGATAGAAATAATACCCTACGGTTTCTTTAGGGTATCCCACAAATCTACACTTATCGGATTTAGTCTGTAGCTTATCATTTTCAAACTTTTTGACATAAGCTGGACAATCCCAAGTCTTAACATGCTTAAGATTTGGTTTCCTCCCTTTCCACATCTCATATGGAGTCTTTGGGGTGGATTTGGTAGGTACCTTGTTAAGTAGGTATGCAGCCGTTTCTAGGGCATATCCCCAGAAGGAAATTGGAAGGTCGGTAAAACTCATCATGGATCGAACCATGTCCAACAGTGTTCAATTTCTCCTTTCAGATACTCCATTTAACTGTGGTGTACCTGGAGGAGTCCATTGTGAGATTATACCATTTTCTCTGAGACAATTGAGAAACTCACTGCTTAAGTATTCTCCACCTCGATCTGATCGAAGTATCTTAATACTCTTGCCCATTTGTTTCTCTACTTCACTTCTGAACTCTTTGAACTTTTCAAATGATTCTGATTTGTATTTCATTAAATACACATATCCAAATCTTGAGTGATCATCAGTGAAAGTAATAAAATAAGAATACCCACCCCGTGCACTTGTTGTCATAGGTCCACAAACGTCTGTGTGAATCAATGCCAACAACTCTGTAACTCTCTCTCCTTTTCCACTAAAAGGAGATTTAGTCATTTTACCCATGAGACAAGATTCACAAGTTGGATATGATTCATAATCAGATAGCTCGAGGAGCCCATCTTTATGCAACTTGGATAATCTTGTTTCATTGATATGACCGAGTCTACAGTGCCACATATAGGTATAATTAATATCATCTCTTTTCCTTTTCTTAATTTGTTCAATTTGAAATATATTTTTTTGTAAGTCAAGTGTATAAAGTCCATTTCGCAAATTTCCAATACCATATAAAACATCGTCTTTATAAATAGAACAACCATTGTTCTTTATAATAACGTCAAAACCTTCCATATCCAATAAAGAAATTGAAATAATGTTTTTAATAATATTCGGAACATAATAACAATTATTAAGATAAATGGATTTGCCCGAAGGCATTGCTAAACAATAAGTTCCTACAGCTAATGCAGCAACTTTTGCTCCATTTCCCACTCGTAGGATCACCTCATATTTTTTTTTTGTTGCTAAATTTAGACTGAATTATATAAATGAAAGGGGAAATACAAGACCTCAAGGGATAGACCCAAACAGAATATAGCGAAAACATTATAGGACATGCCCTATGATGTTAAGACTATATAAAAAGATTACAAGGCCTACGCCAGAGAAACATGGCAAATGCTAAGACATCAAATAATAAAAAGCCAACAGCCGAGACAGCCTAATCATGTTGGCAAAACAACCAGCCAACCGAATCCAACCAAGAAGGTGGACCAAATTCGAATATCATAAGCAGCAGCCTGGCCATCCAAATCAACCAAGAATCTGCCGCATAAGAACCAGCAGCAAACCAGACAGGAAACCAGCTAATCGGTAACAGAGAAACGGATCCCAGATGCCCAAAGAACCGGCCCAGATGAAGCAGCCCAAACCCAACAACAAACCAAACGAGCCTCAGCCTCCAGCAACAATCCGCAACAAACAGCCTCAGTCCACCATCCAAGTTGCAGCAGACCATAGCTTTGAATCGGGTCAACACACACAGAGCAGACCAATCCAAATGCTAAGAACCAGCCCACCATCCAAAACAACCAAAAACCATCAGACAAAATTGGAAAGATCACAAAGGAAAGCCAGCAAACAGCCCAAAGAGCCTCCCAAAGCAAAGGACAACCACCAGCCATGACAACAACCCAGATGCTTAAGCCGAGCCCATTCCGCCCAGACAAGGATGAAGAACTCATAACAGCCACCAAAAAGGGCCAAACCATGAGAACCTGGGTATAACCCAAATATTGAAACCCAGCATTTCCCATTAAGCGAACCCAGCTGCACAGAGCTGTGACACCAACTGGCGAAGACAATCAAGTTCGAGAGCAGCAGCAATGGCAGAGGCAAACCAGAAAAGCTACAGAAACTGCAGAATGCAACCAAGAAACCAGCAGAAGTTGCAGCAAATCCGGACCCTGTAGAAAGTCTGCAAAAACCAGCAAGCAGAAATCTGCAGAAAAAACCTGCAATAACCCAGACAGCAGCAGCACCAAACGGAATAACAGCAACCAAAAAGAGTTGAACCAAAAGAGATAAACGCAACAACAGTAATAAGCAACATTGTCCAGCAAGAATCTGAACACAAAGAACAACCCAGAACAACAGCAACTGGACAAGCAAACCCAGGCCAAGCAAAGTGCTGCACACGAAAACCAACAGCAACCAATTGAGCCAGCAGCTACAATAGCAGAATACAACCAAACAAACCAAAACCAAAGAGAAAACCAAAACCAAAACCAGAACACACAACAGCCCCAGGACTGTAACAAACTGCCCACAACAGACAAGCCGGACACAGCAGGACACAGCAGGCCACAGACCAGCCGGACACAGCATGCCACAGACCAACCAAGTAGTAAAACAAGCCATCCCCTGAACCAGAACCAGCAGCAGCAGCAGTAAAAACAGGGAGACAAGGCTACAATACAAGATGATGGTAGCAAGCCCTATGTTTAAGTTTCTGAAAACTAGCATTAGTATGAAGGCCACACTTGAGAATATGGATGATACCCTAATGATGACCCGAACAGGGAGAGTCTTGTTGTTGAAAATTCGAGAGTTCCGTTCTTGCCAAATTCTATAGACAACAATAGCAAAGCCAAAACGTAAAAGCCTGTGCTGGAAATTTGGACCATAATTGCCGCTGATAAAATCAGTGATAGAAGTCCAGCTACGACACTGTCCCTTCCAACCACACCGCCTGAGCATTGCAACCAAGAGCTGAAATGAGAAACTACAATGGAAAAAAAGGTGATGAAATGTTTCCCTCTCAATGGAACAGAGAACACATAAAGGATTGACATCCATGCCATACAAGATAAGCCTATCCAGAGTCCGAAGACCCTTGTGAAAAGCCAGCCAAAGAAGAAATGAGTACCGGGGAGGCACAATGCGATGCCAAACAAGACTGTGCCATCCCACAGTTAGACCCACTTTGCGAATGGAACACCAAAAAGTAGAAGTTTTAACATCCTTAGCAGTGGTACCATCCCAGAAAACCTCATCCTGACAATTTGAGTTGCAGCGCCTTGACATGTTAAAGGTGTTCCGGAATTCAATAAGATCATTGTGGTTGGACTGAGGAAGAACCCAACTGGAGTTAATGATGATGCTGCTGACAGAGGCATTAGGACCAAAACCAGAGTTAGTGATCAAGGGAGACTGCAAGGAGGAGGCCAAAGGGGAGTGACCTAACCACGGGTCAAACCAAAGACTAGTGCTCGCACCATTACCAATAGCATAAGAGATGTGCCTGCAAGCAATAGACCTTAATTTAAGAACTTTCCTCCAAATCCAAGAGCAATCCATAGGAATTGGGATAATCCAGAAAAACTTATTCTTAAGATGGACAGCCCGAACCCATTTGGCCCAAAAGGAAGAGGAAGAAGGAGAAATAATCTGCCATAAGTGCAATAAGATTTGAGCTTTATTCCAATCCTCAAGATTTTTAATAGCAAGGCCACCCTCAGCAAAAGGGAGAGAGATTTTGCTCCAAGCTACTTTACAGCCAATTTTCTCTAAGGAAGGCCCTTTCCAAAGGAATCTGGACATAGTGGATTTAAGGTCATTCAAGACAGAGGCAGGGAGAATAAAATGAGCAGACCAGTAAGCTTGGGTGGAGTGAATAACAGATTTGATCAGTTGCAGTCTACCAGCATAGGAGAGGAATTTGTTGGTCCACGACGTAATTCTGGATTTGATCTTTTCAAGAAGAGGATGGCAGTTAACAAGACTAAGCTTGGAAGTGATCAAGGGAACACCTAAAAACTTAGCAGGGAAAACACCCAGTTGGAAACCCAAGATAGAAAGAATAGCAGTTCCAGTTTCAGAAGGTACATGACCAAGGAAGCACATACTCTTCGAGGCATTGGTGTGTAAGCCTGAAATGGAGGAGAACTGATCCAGACAAAGCTTAATAGTACTAATAGAGCCAATGTCACCTCTGCAAAAAATGATAAGATCATCCGCAAAACAGAGATGGGTAAGAGAAATGGCATCAGAATTCCAGTGATGATGAAAAGTAGGGAGTTTGGATGCCTTAGTGATCATAAGGGAAAGAACCTCCATGACAATAACAAAGAGATAAGGTGAGAGGGGATCACCTTGCCTAAGGCCTTTACCACCTTTGAAATAGCCACATAAAGCCCCATTAACTTTAACAGAGAAGCTGGTAGTAGTGATACAAGCTTTGATCCAAAACAGGAATTTAGGGGGAAATTTAAAGAATTGAAGGGCAGCCAATAAGAACTCCCAAGAGATGGAATCAAAAGCTTTCCTTAAATCAATTTTTAAAGCACATTTTGGTGGACCAAGGGGCCTATGGTAGTTCCGAAACAGCTCTTGAGCGAGAAGGATGTTGTCCCCAATCCTCCTTCCAGCAATAAAAGCAGATTGACAAGGGGAAATGCTAGAGGGGAGAATACCCTTGAGACGAGTGGCAATAATCTTAGAAATACATTTATAGGTGGTATTGCAACAAGAAATTGGCCTATAGTCATTCATGGAGGATGGGTTAGAGGATTTTGGAACAAGAGCAATGGCCGTAGCATTAGTACCTCTAAGCAGACACCCTTGACGGAAAAAAGATTGAATGGCAGAAGTAAAAACTGGACCCACAATTTCCCAAGCTATAAGAAAGAAATTCACATTGAACCCGTCAGGCCCTGGACTTTTGTTTTTCTTCATATGCTTTAGTGTGGCAAGAATCTCATCATCGGAAACATCCTTATCCAGTAGAAAAGCTTGATGAGGTGTCACCATGGATACCACTAGAGGCTCCAGATCCTGAAAATTAAGCCCTTCAACATGAACAGGACTACCCAGAAGAGAACAGAAATGGTCAACAGCAATACTTTGGACAGCAGAGTGCCCATGACAGAGGACACCCTCAGCATTCTCAATAGATAAGATTTTATTGTGGTTCCATCTGTTCTTAATTTGATTATGAAAGAAGCCAGTGTTCTTGTCCCCTTCCTTAAGCCATTGGATTCTGGATTTCTGCATTAACAACTTTTCTTCACAAATCAGAGCAGCCCACAAGGAAGCAGTTTGAGACTGCTGAAGGGAGAGAAGGACTGGGTCAGCAGGGTTATCAGAAAGAGCTTGTTGAGTGGCATGAAGAAGGGCTCTGGATTTCTCAACATTAGAAGAGAGGTTACCATTGACTTTATTCAAATAGATAAGGGCCTTCTTGACCGCCCGGAGCTTCCCAGAAAGAATTTGCAGAGGATCACCAAAGGAAGGGGTGTTCCAAGCAGATTGCACCACATCAAAGAAACCATCCAGCCCAGCCATAAAGTTGAAGAATTGGAAAGGTTTTGGAATGGGGACCTTAACCAAACCTAACATAACCACCACAGGGCAGTGGTCCGAGAGATCACGAGGTGAAAATAAGGCTTGTGAATTAGGGAAATCATCCAACCAAAAATTATTAACCAGAGCTCTGTCCAGCTTTTTGTAAGTCGGATTGGTTATCTGAGAATTCCACCAAGTAAGGACAGGGCCAGAAGCTCTAAGATCCACCAAAGATAAGTCAGAAAGAAGATCTTTGAGATCCTGCATGCCATAATCCCAGGTGCCAACACCACCTTCAATTTCCGAAAGGGATTGAACAACATTAAAGTCACCAAGCAAGGTCCAAGGTTTATCAATAGATTGCGCAAGAGCCCGCAAATCCTTCCATAGAGCCTTTCTCTCAGGCGAAGTGTTGAGGCCATAGATAATAGTAACAAAGGCTTGGATATCAAGACTAGAAGAGGTGACAAAACAGTGAACAAATTGAGAAGACTTAGCTAAAATATTGACTTTCCAAACAGTTGGGTCCCAACCAATCCAAATTCTACCATTAATATGAAAGTCATAATTAAAATGCCATTCCCAATGCTTACAAATAGCTTTAGAAATAGACATGGCTTTAGTGCTCTTGACCCTAGTCTCAACAAGACCAACAAAAGAGAGACTATGCTTGCAAATGAGAGCATGAACACTAGCCTGCTTGGGAGACTTATTTACACCTCTAATATTCATAGAGCAAAAAGATAACATAAAGTAAATAATTGTTAGGTATGGGGCTTGAGACTCCCCCCTCCTTTGATCTTTTTCTTAGAAGCTTGGCCGGAGTCAAAAGAGCTTTTGGCCTTATGTTTGAGGTCTCTGACATCCTTTTCATCAATTTGTTTTAGCTTTACCACGAGAGGATTTGGGGACGGGGTGGCATCGGTGTCTGAGAAACCGTCTAAGGGAGAGTAGAGGTTGGACAGATTTGAGTTAGGAACCACAGGAGGAAGACCCAAAGAAGCAAGGACACCCACCTGCTTAGGTCCTTTAGTAACTAAGGTCCAGTTACTTGGAGGGATGGCCGGAGGGATAACAGGTGGGACTTTTGAGGACGCAGAGTGTAAAGCCGGATCAGAGGAAGAGACTGCCTTAGGTTTCCATTTGAAATTAGCAGAAGAACATTTGATAAGAGAGTGCCCAAAGGACTTGCAATGAGAACAAAGCTGAGGCCTATTCTGGTACTCTACTCTTACAACAACCACCTTTTCCATATTGGATTCCTCGTCAAGAACCACAACATCCAAACTAGAAGGAAAGGCGGAGGAAGAAGAAACCTCAATGCACATCCTAGCAAAATTCATCGGTTCTAGTTTTTCTGTTAGTTTATCCACAAAAAGAGGCTTCCCAATTCCACTAGCAAGATAACTCAACCCAGGAGCAGATAAATAAGACATTGCAGTTCCTCTTCCAATGTCCCGGCTCATTGCAATGAAAGCACATTCCTTTAGCTGGTTCAGGTTTCTTTTGCTCCTTTTCTTTCCCTTTTCCCTTAGCCTTCTTAGATTTCTTCTTTTCAGAAGACACCTTGGGCCTCTTCCTTTTATTGGAAGAATCCACCATCAAGACATGGTTCTTCTTGGATGAGAAGTGACCTGCTGCAGTTTTCAGCATGTTAAGCAGCTCAGGTAAGCTGACATCTAGCTTATTCATGTGAAAATTAACCACAAACTGCGAGAAGGTCTCAGGGAGTGACTGCAAGACCAAGCCTTGACTCAACTCCCCATCCATGACGAACCCAAGCTGTCCAAGGCGTTCAATCAAATTGATTACCTTCAGAACATGAGTCTCGACGGCAGTGCCCTCGGTCATCCGAGATCGGAAGAGCTCCTTAGATATCTCATATCTAGCAGTCCTACTCTGTTCACCATACAACTCCTTGAGGTGAAGCAGCATAGCAGGAGCATCCATTTTTTCGTGCTGACGCTGAAGCTCGTTATTCATGGATGCGAACATGATGCATTGAGCCACAGATGGCCACTTATTGAAAGTGGCAATCTCTTCCTCAGAGGCTGTTTCTGAAACAGATTCAGGGATAGTGGAATTTAGGACATAAGAAATCTTTTCAGCAGTGAGAACAATTCTCAGATTTCTTAGCCAGTCCTCATAATTCGGGCCGATAAGCTTATTTGCATCAAGTATGCTTCGTAGTGAGATTAGTGATTTTGACATTTTTAAAATTCTGCATGTGAAAAGACAACATTTTAGCAAACATTCATTTTATTAACTTTGCATACCAAAATAAATTTAGGTCTTTATTTTAAATTGGTATCTCCCACTATTTTCATCAAACTATATTACCCTCACTCATATAGTTCGGTAACATCTAATTAAAGATTTGCTAATGAGATTAAGGATCCCATTTCAAATGTATATAACCTTGTGGATATCACAACAAGCGATATACAAATAAATAGGTAGACAACTCTTGTCAATTGCATCACCATGTAACTCCTTTTATTTTGCCTCTTAAATCATAATGGTCATGTGTGTGCACATCCGAACTAAAATGATTTAAGTTAAGTCCAGCCTAGCACTTCCATAAATTTAAAAAAGAAAAATTTTCGTCCTTGTGGATAGCACAACAAGACTAGATCGTTCAATTTTCTTGAGAAGCATCAAATGTGATTAAGTAACATCTTAAATATTCAATACTCGCCTTGTGGATAGCACAACAAACTCATATTAAATATTTAATACTCTATTAACTAATCATGCTAGAAGGCGACGTTCGATATTCCAAATATCATTTGAACGCTTCAGACTTAATAATATTTCTTTGAGGGGTTTGTTATTATTTGTCTCATCTTTTTAAGCGCGCATGTACATATATATATAAAATACGCGTCATTTTATTAAACATGCGAAGCATGTTTGTATAAAATATAATATATATGATATTTTGCATGCAATATAGAATACTATATTCTACCCGGATTGATTATGGACTTTTATTCTAGTTTGGTTCACTAGAGCCACCAAGTGAACCAAATGGTCAAACCTAGGAGTGCAAGAATTTAAATTTAAATATAACTATTACATTTAAACCCTGGCTCCATACAAATGAGTCTTCAGCGTTCTTTGCTCCTTGGTCTCCAATTTCTTCAAAATAATTCTAACTATCTCTATTACATTAACTATTTAAAATTAAATAGAAACCTTGATCAGCAGTCAAGGGGAAGTACATAGAAAGGAGATAGAATTTACATCGAGAATAAAACTAGAGAAAACGAGGTACGCAGACCCCATTTTATAAAACCCATTCATTCAAGCATTCAACCAAAATAAAATCCAATCACATTGGTCATAGTCC
This sequence comes from Panax stipuleanatus, assembly GCA_020205555.1. Taxonomy (NCBI): domain Eukaryota; kingdom Viridiplantae; phylum Streptophyta; class Magnoliopsida; order Apiales; family Araliaceae; genus Panax; species Panax stipuleanatus. The sequence goes on from JAINUT010001964.1 coordinate 57,175, forward strand.
ATAATCAATCCCTTTTATTACCATACATATCATCATACGTATCAATAAAACTTATTCATCTCATGAAAATAAATTCATTCCATATATGTATTAATATCAGTTAATGGGCAAAAGTTTGCTAAACTTTGTTTTTGGAAAAATAAACTCATTTATTTCATTCAAAAACAATTCCAAATTAAACTCTTTAATTTTAGCAATTCTGAAATCTCATTTCATATAAAATAAACATCTTTATTTTAAACCTTTATTAATTAAATAAACCATTCATTTAATTAAATAAAACAAAAAAAAATTCAGTTCCTGTCCAGTGGCGCAGCTGCGCCAAGAATGTAAAGGGAACCGGCGCAGCTGCGCAGCATGAAAACCAGGAATAGCACCCGGCGCAGCTGCGAGCAATATTACCTTGTACCGGCGCAGCTGCGCAGCTTCGCAGAATCTGAAAAAAATTTTGTTGCCCAGAACTCGATCCAATCGCATATCATACATGTATGGAATCACATAGACTGATAATTAGCACAAGATTGGCTCTGATACCACTGTTGGGTTTGTACGTAACGCAATCATGCAATCAAATCACATAAATAGGGCGGAAGCGTAAAAAGCTAGGTTTTCAAAAATTTATACAAACCCATTGCCATGATCATTCTTATGCATCAATTATCAGTGAATGAAGAAGGAGAAAAACAGAATTATACCTTTAAAGATCCAAGCTTCCTCAGGTACAAGTTCTACTCCTTTGATTCCTTTGATTCCTCTGTAGTGGCTCCTTCCCTTGATCAATGTCAGCCACCCAAATGTTTGGCCTCTAACGGTGATCCACCAAGGAAGATGAAGAACTCAGTAAGATGGGTTATTGGGTTAACCCTTGTTTCTATCTCTATAGAATATGTGTACTCCCAACTCTTGAAAAATTCACGTACCTTATTTCTGATATAAGACTCTCTTATATAGATATTAGGTTAACCCACCTAATCCAATTAGAATAGGGTTTTATTTAATTAATTAATTAATTACTTTTAATTAATTTATATCCTAATCTTTATTAGGATTGAGAGAGAGTACTGATATTATATTAATTCCTAAACTCCTTTAGAATTAAAATAATAATAATATTAATAAGACTCCTCTTATTAATTTATATTTAATATTTCTAAAATATTAAATAATAAACATTAAGCTATTTAATTTATTCTATCATCATAGATTAAATTAATTATACTTAATGCATTATTACTATCATGCCATTTTCTTCTTAAATAATTCTTCTTCCTTTTATGATGTGACCCTTTAGGTTCTCCATATTAAACCGGTTGTGAATAAATCAATTAGAACAATTCTAATCTTATTTAAATAAATAAATAAAACTAATAATCTATTTAAATAAATAACATTTATTCTACAATAGGGATAAGCCTCCCTAGCGATCAACGACTTTCAAGATAATATAGATTTCAACATTAATCATAAAAGAACCTGTGAGTTAATAGTTACCGTACAATTCAATCCTTCCACCATACAATGTCCCAATTAAATATAAGACATGGATTTACTGTTAAGTCTTAATTTATTTAATTATATGTATTTCGATTAGAAAATGCACAACTCCAAGTAATACAAATTAGAAACCTCTTTCTAATTTCATTCTACCTTGGCCAAGGATTCCTGGGTTGTCATTTAACGAATCACATAGGACATATCTCCTCTTTTACTAGAGGTGGTAGATTCTTTATTGATCATTCATTATCTCCATATGTTAATCATTACACCCAAGCATACCCTATATATGCCTTAAAAGGACTTAAGGAATTAGTCAAAGTATAATTTGTTACATACAAGATACTATGATGATCTCAAGTCCAAGGATCACATGTACAACTATCACATTAGGAATTCCTATTGACAGGTGAGTAAAACTCCATTAGGTATTCCATAGCGAGTCACGTTCAGTGAACTTATTCTCCAATAAGCACCTACATACTTGCTTTTGTGTCTCCACACAAATGACCATGAGATCAGTCATCCTCATCCAATGAGCAAGCAACATATGTACCAATCTATCCGGATTTAGTAATCCCCATTTTAGTAATCCCACAAATGGGAACTATTTTAGTTTTTAAGCTTTCTAAGAATTTAGATCTCATTATCATGATCTCATCATGATTCTAAAAGCATTGCTTAAAACTATGGGTTATTTACATATTATAAAAACAGCACCATGTAGATAATTATATGCCTTAAATGAATATTTTATTAATAAATAAATAAGATTGTTTATAAAGTATGTGCTTTGTCATCATACATGATTGGCTTGTATGCACACTACTATCAGTTGTTTCAAATGTACAAAGAAGCAGTCCAATCACTAGTGCCTTCAAAACAATCCATACATCTCACACAAGTCTTTATTTAGGAAGACCTTCTTATTGTTTCATTAGTTCTCTCAAATTGTAAAAATATAGGTGATTATGAGTCATATTACATCGTTCTAGTTGAAGATAGAATCAAAAGGATCAATCCCATCACTATCGCGTCCAAAACGATGCGTTGATCTCACACAAGTCTTCATTTAGGGAGACCTTCATATTGTTCCATTGGTTGTTTCAAATTTACAAAGAAAGAGGTGATTAAGAGTTGTATTACTTCGTTCTACTTTGATTAGCGTCAAAAGGAGAAACCCATGACTATCACGTTCAAAACCATGCGTACATCTCACATAAGTCTTCATTTAGGGAGACCTTCTTATTATTTCATTGGTGCTCTAAAATTGTCAAAGAAAGAGGTGATTAGGAGTCCTATAACTTCGTTCTAGTTTGATTAGCATCAAAAGGAGCAATCCCATGACTATCGCGTTCAAAACGATGCGTACATCTCACACAAGTCTTTATTTAAAGAGACTTTCTTATTGTTTCATTTGTTCTCTAAAATTATCAAAGAAAGAGATGATTATGAGTCCTATTACTTCGTTCTAATTTGATTAGCATCAAAACGAGCATTCCATGACTATCGCGTTAAAAACGATGTGTACATCGCACACAAGTCTTCATTTCGAGGAGAACTTCTTATTATTTCATTTGTTCCCTCAAATTATCAAAGAAAGAGGTGATTATGAGTCCTATGACTTCTTTCTATTTAGATTAGCATTAAATGGAGCAATCCTATCAATAGCGCCTTCAAAACGATCCGTACATCTCACACAAGTCTTCATTTAGGGAGACCTTCTTATTGTTTCATTAGTTCTCACAAATTGTCAAACTATAGGTGCTTATGAGTCATATTACTTGGTTCTAGTTGAAATTAGCATCAAAAGAAGCAATCCAATCAATATCGCGTCCAAAACGATGCGTAGATCTCACACAAGTCTTCATTTAGGGAGACCTTCATATTGTTTCATTGGTTGTATCAAATTTACAAAGATAGAGGTGATTAATAGTTGTATTACTTTGTTCTTCTTTGATTAGCGTTAAAAGGAAAAACCCATGACTGTGGCATTCAAAACCATGCGTACATCTCAGACAAGTATTCATTTAGGGAGACCTTATTGTTTCATTGGTGTTCTAAAATTGTCAAAGAAATAGGTGATTAAGAGTCCTATAACTTCGTTCTTGTTTGATTAAAATCAAAAGGACCAATTCCATGACTATCGCGTTCAAAACCATGCATCCATCTCACACAAGTCTTCATTTAAGGAGACCTTCTTAATGTTTCATTGGTTCTCTAAAATTGTCAAAGAAAGAGGTGATTAGGAGTTCTATTACTTCGTTCTAATATGATTAGCATCAAAAGGAGCAATCCCATGACTAACGCGTTAAAAACGATGCGTAGTACATCTCACACAAGTCTTGATTTAGGAAGACCTTCTTATTGTTTCATTGGTTTTCTCAAATTGTCAATGAAAGAGGTTTTATGAGTCCAATGACTTCGTTCTAGTTTGGTTTGCATCAAAACTAGTGCCTTCAAAACGATCCGTACATCTCACACAAGTCTTCATTTAGTTAGACCTTCTTATTGTTTCATTAATTCTCTCAAATTGTACAAATATAGGTGCTTATGAGTCCTATTACATCGTTCTGGTTGAAGATAGAATCAAAAGGAGCAATCTCATCACTATCGTGTCCAAAACTATGCGTTGATCTCATACAAGTCTTCGTTTAGGGAGACCTTCATATTGTTCCATTGGTTGTTTCAAATTTACAAAGAAAGAGATGATTAAGAGTTGTATTACTTCGTTCTACTTTGATTAGCGTCAAAAGGAGAAACCCATGACTATCACGTTCAAAACCATGCGTACATCTCACACAAGTCTTCATTTAGGGAGACCTTCTTATTATTTCATTGGTGCTCTAAAATTGTCAAAGAAAGAGGTGATTAGGAGTCCTATAACTTCGTTCTAGTTTGATTAGCATCAAAAGAAGCAATCCCATGACTATCGCGTTCAAAACGATGCGTACATCTCACACAAGTCTTTATTTAAAGAGACTTTCTTATTGTTTCATTTGTTCTCTAAAATTATCAAAGAAAGAGATGTTTATGAGTCCTATTACTTCGTTATAATTTGATTAGCATCAAAACGAGCATTCCATGATTATCGCGTTAAAAACGATGGGTACATCTCACACAAGTCTTGATTTAGGGGAGAACTTCTTATTGTTTCATTGGTTCCCACAAATTATCAAAGAACGAGGTGATTATGAGTCCTATGACTTCTTTCTATTTAGATTAGCATTAAATGGAGCAATCAAAACGATCCGTACATCTCACACAAGTCTTCATTTAGGAGACCTTCTTATTATTTCATTAGTTTTCACAAATTGTCAAAATATTGATTATGAGTCATATTACTTCGTTCTAGTTGAAATTAGCATCAAAAGGAGCAATCGAATCAATATCGCGTCCAAAATGATGCGTAGATCTCACACAAGTCTTCATTTAGGGAGACATTCATATTGTTTCATTGGTTGTATCAAATTAACAAAGAAAGAGGTGATTAAGAGTTGTATTACTTCGTTCTTCTTTGATTAGCGTTAAAAGGAGAAACCCATGACTGTGTCGTTCAAAACCATGCGTACATCTCACACTAGTCTTCATTTAGGGAGACCTTATTGTTTCATTGGTGTTCTAAAATTATCAAAGAAATAGGTGATTAGGAGTCCTATAACTTCGTTCTTGTTTGATTAGCATCAAAAGGAGCAATTCTATAACTATCGCGTTCAAAACCATGCATACATCTCACACAAGTCTTCATTTAAGGATACCTTATTATTGTTTCATTGGTTCTCTAAACTAGTCAAAGAAAGAGGTGATTAGGAGTTCTATTACTTCGTTCTAATATGATTAGCATCGAAAGGAGCAATTCCATGACTATCGCGTTAAAAACGATGCGTAGTACATCTCACACAAGTCTTGATTTAGGAAGACCTTCTTATTGTTTCATTGGTTTTCTCAAATTGTCAATGAAAGAGGTTTTTATGAGTCCAATGACTTCGTTCTAGATTGATTTGCATCAAAAGGAGCAGTCCAATCACTAGTGCCTTCAAAACGATCCGTACATCTCACACAAGTCTTCATTTAGGAAGACTTTCTTATTGTTTCATTAATTATCTCAAATTGTAAAAATATAGGTGATTATGAGTCCTATTACATCGTTCTAGTTGAAGATATAATCAAAAGGAGCAATCCCATCACTATCGCGTCCAAAATGATGCGTAGATCTCACACAAGTCTTCATTTAGGGAGACATTCATATTGTTCCATTGGTTGTTTCAAATTTACAAATAAAGAGGTGATTAAGAGTTGTATTACTTCGTTCTACTTTTATTAGCGTCAAAAGGAGAAACCTATGACTATCACGTTCAAAACCATGCGTACATCTCACACAAGTCTTCATTTAGGGAGACCTTCTTATTATTTCATTGGTGCTCTAAAATTATCAAAGAAAGAGGTGATTAGGAGTTCTATTACTTCGTTCTAATATGATTAGCATCAAAAGGAGCAATCTCATGACTATCGCGTTAAAAACGATGCGTAGTACATCTCACACAAGTCTTGATTTAGAAAGACCTTCTTATTGTTTCATTGGTTTTCTCAAATTGTTAATGAAAGAGGTTTTTATGAGTCCAATGACTTCGTTCTAGTTTGGTTTGCATCAAAACTATTGATTTCAAAACGATCCGTACATCTCACACAAGTCTTCATATAGGAAGACCTTCTTATTGTTTCATTAGTTCTCTCAAATTGTAAAAATATAGGTGATTATGAGTCCTATTACATCGTTCTAGTTGAAGATGGAATCAAAAGGATCAATCCCATCACTATCGCGTCCAAAACGATGCGTTGATCTCACACAAGTCTTCATTTAGGGAGACCTTCATATTGTTCCATTGGTTGTTTCAAATTTACAAAGAAAGAGGTGATTAAGAGTTGTATTACTTCGTTCTACTTTGATTAGCGTCAAAAGGAGAAACCCGTGACTATCACGTTCAAAACCATGCGTACATCTCACACAAGTCTTTATTTAGGGAGACCTTCTTATTATTTAATTGGTGCTCTAAAATTGTCAAAGAAAGAGGTGATTAGGAGTCCTATAACTTCGTTCTAGTTTGATTAGCATCAAAAGGAGCAATCCCATGACTATCGCGTTCAAAACGATGCGTACATCTCACACAAGTCTTTATTTAAAGAGACTTTCTTATTGTTTCATTTGTTCTCTAAAATTATCAAAGAAAGAGATGATTATGAGTCCTATTACTTCGTTCTAATTTGATTAGCATCAAAACGAGCATTCCATGACTATCGCGTTAAAAACGATGTGTATATCTCACACAAGTCTTCATTTAGGGGAGAACTTCTTATTGTTTCATTGGTTCCCTCAAATTATCAAAGAAAGAGGTGATTATGAGTCCTATGACTTCTTTCTATTTAGATTAGCATTAAATGGAGCAATCCTATCAATAGCGCCTTCAAAACAATTCGTACATCTCACACAAGTCTTCATTTAGGGAGACCTTCATATTGTTTCATTAGTTCTCACAAATTGTCAAAATATAGGTGATTATGAGTCATATTACTTGGTTCTAGTTGAAATTAGCATCAAAAGAAGCAATCCAATCAATATCGCGTCCAAAACGATGCGTAGATCTCACACAAGTCTTCATTTAGGGAGACCTTCATATTGTTTCATTGGTTGTATCAAATTTACAAAGAAAGAGGTGATTAAGAGTTGTATTACTTTGTTCTTCTTTGATTAGCGTTACAAGGAGAAACCCATGACTGTGGCATTCAAAACCATGCGTACATCTCAGGCAAGTGTTCATTTAGGGAGACCTTATTGTTTCATTGGTGTTCTAAAATTGTCAAAGAAATAGGTGATTAGGAGTCCTATAACTTCGTTCTTGTTTGATTAGAATCAAAATGAGCAATTCCAAGACTATTGCGTTCAAAACCATGCATACATCTCACACAAGTCTTCATTTAAGGAGACCTTATTATTGCTTCATTGGTTCTCTAAAATTGTCAAAGAAAGAGGTGATTAGGAGTTCTATTACTTCGTTCTAATATGATTAGCATCAAAAGCAGCAATCCCATGACTATCGCATTAAAAACGATGCATAATACATCTCACACAAGTCTTGATTTAGGAAGACCTTATTGTTTCATTAGTTTTCTCAAATTGTCAATGAAAGAGGTTTTTATGAGTCCAATGACTTCGTTCTAGTTTGATTTGCATCAAAAGGTACAGTCCAATCACTAGTGCCTTCAAAACGATCCGTACATCTCACACAAGTCTTCATTTAGGAAGACCTTCTTATTATTTCATTAGTTCTCTCAAATTGTAAAAATATAGGTGATTATGAGTCCTATTACATCGTTCTAGTTGAAGATAGATCAAAAGGAGCAATCCCATCACTATCACGTCCAAAACGATGTGTTGATCTCACACAAGTCTTCATTTAGGGAGACCTTCATATTGTTCCATTGGTTGTTTCAAATTTACAAAGAAAGAGGTGATTAAGAGTTGTATTACTTCGTTCTACTTTGATTAGCGTCAAAAGGAGAAACCCATGACTATCATGCTCAAAACCTTGTGTACATCTCACACAAGTCTTTATTTAGGGAGACCTTCTTATTATTTCATTGGTGCTCTAAAATTGTCAAAGAAAGAGGTGATTAGGAGTTCTATTACTTCGTTCTAATAAGATTAGCATCAAAAGGAGCAATCCCATGACTATCGCGTTCAAAACGATGCGTAGTACATCTCACACAAGTCTTGATTTAGGAAGACCTTATTGTTTCATTGGTTTTCTCAAATTGTCAATGAAAGAGGTTTTTATGAGTCCAATGACTTCGTTCTAGTTTGGTTTGCATCAAAACTATTGCCTTCAAAACGATCCGTACATCTCACACAAGTCTTCATTTAGGAAGACCTTCTTATTGTTTCATTAGTTCTCTCAAATTATAAAAATATAGGTGATTATGAGTCCTATTACATCGTTCTAGTTGAAGATAGAATCAAAAGGATCAATCCCATCACTATCGCGCCCAAAACAATGCGTTGATCTCACACAAGTCTTCATTTAGGGAGACCTTCATATTGTTCCATTGGTTGTTTCAAATTTACAAAGAAAGAGGTGATTAAAAGTTGTATTACTTCGTTCTACTTTGATTAGCGTCAAAAGGAGAAACCCATGACTATCACGTTCAAAACCATGCGTACATCTCACACAAGTCTTTATTCAGGGAGACCTTCTTATTATTTCATTGGTGCTCTAAAATTGTCAAAGAAAGAGGTGATTAGGAGTCCTATAACTTCGTTCTAGTTTGATTAGCATCAAAAGGAGCAATCCCATGACTATCGCATTCAAAACGATGCGTACATCTCACACGAGTCTTTATTTAAAGAGACTTTCTTATTGTTTCATTTGTTCTCTAAAATTATCAAAGAAAGAGATGATTATGAGTCCTATTACTTCGTTCTAATTTGATTAGCATCAAAACGAGCATTCCATGACTATCGCGTTAAAAACGATGTGTACATCTCACACAAGTCTTCATTTAGGGGAGAACTTCTTATTGTTTCATTGGTTCCCTCAAATTATCAAAAAAAGAGGTGATTATGAGTCCTATGACTTCTTTCTATTTTGATTAGCATTAAATGGAGTAATCCTATCAATTGCGCCTTCAAAACGATCCGTACATCTCACACAAGTCTTCATTTAGGGAGACCTTCTCATTGTTTCATTAGTTCTCATAAATTGTCAAAATATAGGTGATTATTAGTCATATTACTTGGTTCTAGTTGAAATTAGCATCAAAAGGAGCAATCCAATCAATATCGCGTCCAAAACGATGCGTAGATCTCACACAAATCTTCATTTAGGGAGACCTTCATACTGTTTCATTGGTTGTATCAAATTTACAAAGAAAGAGGTGATTAAGAGTTGTATTACTTTGTTCTTCTTTGATTAGCGTTACAAGGAGAAACCCATGACTGTGGCATTCAAAACCATGCGTACATCTCAGACAAGTATTCATTTAGGGAGACCTTATTGTTTCATTGGTGTTCTAAAATTGTCAAAGAAATAGGTGATTAGGAATCCTATAACTTCGTTCTTGTTTGATTAGAATCAAAATGAGCAATTCCAAGACTATCGCGTTCAAAACCATGCATACATCTCGCACAAGTCTTCATTTAAGGAGACCTTAATATTGCTTCGTTGGTTCTCTAAAATTGTCAAAAAAAGAGGTGATTAGGAGTTCTATTACTTCGTTCTAATATGATTAGCATCAAAAGGAGCAATCCCATGACTATCGCGTTAACAACGATGCGTAGTACATCTCACACAAGTCTTGATTTAGGAAGACCTTCTTATTGTTTCATTGGTTTTCTTAAATTGTCAATGAAAGAGGTTTTTATGAGTTCAATGACTTCGTTCTAGTTTGATTTGCATCAAAAGGAGCAGTCCAATCACAAGTACCTTCAAAACGATCCGTACATCTCACACAAGTCTTCATTTAGGAAGACCTTCTTATTGTTTCATTAGTTCTCTCAAATTGTAAAAATATAGGTGATTATGAGTCCTATTACATCGTTCTAGTTGAAGATAGAATCAAAAGGAGCAATCCCATCATTATCGCGTCCAAAATGATGCGTAGATCTCACACAAGTCTTCATTTAGGGAGACCTTCATATTGTTCCATTGGTTGTTTCAAATTTACAAATAAAGAGGTGATTAAGAGTTGTATTACTTCGTTCTACTTTGATTAGCGTCAAAAGGAGAAACCTACGACTATCACTTTCAAAACCATGCGTACATCTCACACAAGTCTTCATTTAGGGAGACCTTCTTATTATTTCATTGGTGCTCTAAAATTTTCAAAGAAAGAGGTGATTAGGAGTTCTATTACTTTGTTCTAATATGATTAGCATCAAAAGGAGCAATCCCATAACTATCGCGTTAAAAACGATGCGTAGTACATCTCACACTAGTCTTGATTGAGGAACACCTTCTAATTGTTTCATTGGTTTTCTCAAATTGTCAATGAAAGAGGTTTTATGAGTCCAATGACTTCGTTCTAGTTTGGTTTGCAACAAAACTAGTGCCTTCAAAACAATTCGTATATCTCACACAAGTCTTTATTTAGTTAGACCTTCTTATTGTTTCACTAGTTCTTTCAAATTGTACAAATATAGGTGAATATGAGTCCTATTACATCGTTCTAGTTGAAGATTGAATCAAAAGGAGCAATCCCATCACTATCATGTCCAAAACGATGCGTAGATCTCACACAAGTCTTCATTTAGGGAAACCTTTATATTGTTCCATTGGTTGTTTCAAATTTACAAAGAAAGAGATGATTAAGAGTTGTATTACTTCGTTCTACTTTGATTAGCGTTAAAAGGAGAAACCCATGACTATCACGTTCAAAACCATGCGTACATCTCACACAAGTCTTCATTTAGGGAGACCTTCTTATTATTTCATTGGTGCTCTAAAATTGTCAAAGAAAGAGGTGATTAGGAGTCCTATAACTTCGTTCTAGTTTGATTAGCATCAAAAGGAGCAATCCCATGACTATCGCGTTCAAAACGATGCGTATATCTCACACAAGTCTTTATTTAAAGAGACTTTCTTATTGTTTCATTTGTTCTCTAAAATTATCAAAGAAAGAGATGGTTATGAGTCCTATTACTTCGTTCTAATTTCATTAGCATCAAAACGAGCACTCCATGACTATCGCGTTAAAAACGATGGGTACATCTCACACAAGTCTTGATTTAGGGGAGAACTTCTTATTGTTTTATTGGCTCCCTCAAATTATCAAAGAAAGAGGTGATTATGTGTAACACCCCCTTCTCGAAATAGAAAGGGAGGTTACTCAAAACACAACTGAACTGAAGAAAATAATACTAAAGCTCTAAATCACCAAAAGAATAGTATTTAAAACCAATAAATATCAACAAGGTCAAACCAGAATAAATACCAAACTAACCCAAACCATAATCGGAAATAATTATTACAACTCCAAAGAAACCATCCATCAAACCTAAACAAAATATCTAAAATCATTGGATTGAATGGAGCTCTCATCACACTTGCCCTTGATCCCCCTGATTACCTGCCGGAATAAAACACAGCATGAGCCAAATGCCCAGTACGGATATAGAATTCAAGAATAATGAAACGAAATAACTAACTCAATAAATGAACTGAACTGAACTGAAACGAACAAAACTAACAGAATAAAATAATAGGCTGAATCAAATGGCTGGGTGTTATTTCATACCGAGCTCAAAATAAAACAGAAATATACCTTGCCACACAGGCAAGGTCAAATAATGCCACACAGGCAAGTCACACACATTGGACCGCGAATCCAACGCATGCAAAATCGGAAGGCGTGTTTGGCACAAACATCGCCACTCCGCAGAACAGAACAGAACAGAAAACTAGGGTCGACCCATACGCCTCCCACAACAAAACACCAAATGACCAACTCCCACCGGAGCACAAAACGGAGACGCCGTGGACTGATCACACCGCCACGGAAAGTGTCATGCCTCTCGTGCCAAGACGACATGCCTGTGGTACCCCCACAGGTGGTTATAGCTCAGGTATACCCTACGGTATATTCTAATAATAATATCATGTCACAACACATGCGACACAATATTAACACAAGGGTTCTATATGTACATGTTGAACCAAATCGAAATATAATCACAATGTCTCAAAAAAAAAGTAACAACATGTACCTCTCTACAATTATCAAAATAAATAATAACACGATAACCTAATTCAAAGAGTACAAATTCGAGTCATATGAATCAACTCCAAATGAAACTATTATATGAATTTCACAAGAAATAATTATGTGAAATAATAACGAAATTCGAAATAAGGAACAAAACGAATAAATCAGAGTTAACAAGAGTATTGCTGAAAGAGTACGGAATCCGTACCTGGATTAAGCAATGTAATACCCGCAGTTTAAATAAGATTATGCTAATCTCCTTCAATTTGATCTAATAAAATAAAATAAATTTTATTACAAATCTAACTATTAATAACATACTAGTGTTAAATTTATTATTAAGTAATCTTTAAAATTTAATCACATAATTAATTAATTAATTCACCGTTTTCAATTCTGTTTAAAAACTTAACATTATAACTACATAATTATTAAACTATTACCTATATATATATAAGTTCATAGTAGCCTGCCAGCAGATTCTTAATATATACATATTAGGATTATAATATATATATATATATATATATATATATATATATATATATAATAACGAAATTTGCTAGAATTCAGCAACAAGGATGCACGAACTTGATATATATATATATATATATATATATATATATATATATATATATATATAGTCAATAAATCAATCAACTATTGATCAGTAAGCTTAACATATATCTACACCATAAACTTCACTGTTTTACTACACTAGCCTTCCGTTCCAAACAAATTCCAAACAAAAATTGATTGATTTATATATATATATTACCTGCGCTCCTTTTTCTTTTTCGTTTTTCTAAAACAGTGGCTGCGTTCTTGTTGCTGCTCCTCAATTCCTTTCTCAGTTACGTATAATGCAAATAAAGATTAGGTTTACTTATTAACAGATTTATTAACTCTTCTAATTCTAATAGGATTTTATTATTACTCACAATTATAATTTAGACCCAATAAGTTTTAAGGCCCAATTAATGTAGTTCACATATTTAAATATATTTTGACCCAAACACAAGAAAAGTCCAATTAAAATATTTAAACAAAAATTTAAAATGCTATTTATTTATTTAATTATTTTAATATATTTTATTTTTATTTTTACGGGTATTACATCATGAGTCCTATGACTTCTTTCTATTTAGATTAGCATTCAATGGAGCAATCAAAACGATCCGTACATCTCACACAAGTCTTCATTTAGGGAGACCTTCTTATTGTTTCATTAGTTTTCACAAATTGTCAAAATATTGATCATGAGTCATATTACTTCGTTCTAGTTGAAATTAGCATCAAAAGGAGCAATCCAATCAATATCGCGTCCAAAATGATGCGTAGATCTCACACAAGTCTTCATTTAGGGAGACATTCATATTGTTTCATTGGTTGTATCAAATCTACAAAGAAAGAGGTGATTAAGAGTTGTATTACTTCGTTCTTCTTTGATTAGCGTTAAAAGAAGAAACCCATGACTGTGGCGTTCAAAACCATGCGTACATCTCACACTAGTCTTTATTTAGGGAGACCTTATTGTTTCATTGGTGTTCTAAAATTGTCAAAGAAATAGGTGATTAGGAGTCCTACAACTTCGTTCTTGTTTGATTAGCATCAAAAGGAGCAATTCTATGACTATCGCATTCAAAACCATGCATACATCTCACACAAGTCTTCATTTAAGGAGACCTTCTTATTGTTTCATTGGTTCTCTAAAATTGTCAAAGAAAGAGGTGATTAGGAGTTCTATTACTTCGTTCTAATATGATTAGCATCAAAAGGAGCAATCTAATGACTATCGCGTTAAAAACGATGTGTAGTACATCTCACACAAGTCTTGATTTAGGAAGACCTTCTTATTGTTTCATTGGTTTTCTCAAATTGTCAATGAAAGAGGTTTTTATGAGTCCAATGACTTTGTTCTAGTTTGATTTGCATCAAAAGGAGCAGTCCAATCACTAGTGCCTTCAAAACGATCCGTACATCTCACACAAGTCTTCATTTAGGAAGACCTTCTTATTGTTTCATTAGTTCTCTCATATTGTAAAAATATAGGTGATTATGAATCCTATTACATCTTTCTAGTTGAAGATAGAATCAAAAGGAGCAATCCCATCACTATCGTGTCCAAAACGATGCGTAGATCTCACACAAGACTTCATTTAGGGAGACCTTCTTATTGTTCCATTGGTTGTTTCAAATATTCAAATAAAGAGGTGATTAAGAGTTGTATTACTTCGTTTTACTTTGATTAGCGTCAAAAGGAGAAACCTATGACTATCACGTTCAAAACCATGCGTACATCTCACACAAGTCTTCATTTAGGGAGACCTTCTTATTATTTCATTGGTGCTCTAAAATTGTCAAAGAAAGAGGTGATTAGGAGTTCTATTACTTCGTTCTAATATGATTAGCATCAAAAGGAGCAATCCCATGACTATCGCGTTAAAAACGATGCGTAGTACATCTCACACAAGTCTTGATTTAGGAAGACCTTCTTATTGTTTCATTGGTTTTCTCAAATTGTCAATGAAAGAGGTTTTTATGAGTCCAATGACTTCGTTCTAGTTTGGTTTGCATCAAAACTATTGCCTTCAAAACGATCCGTACATCTCACACAAGTCTTCATTTAGGAAGACCTTCTTATTGTTTCATTAGTTCTCTCAAATTATAAAAATATAGGTGATTATGAGTCCTATTACATCGTTCTAGTTGAAGATAGAATCAAAAGGATCAATCCCATCACTATCGCGCCCAAAACGATGCGTTGATCTCACAAAAGTCTTCATTTAGGGAGACCTTCATATTGTTCCATTGGTTGTTTCAAATTTACAAAGAAAGAGGTGATTAAGAGTTGTATTACTTCGTTCTACTTTGATTAGCGTCAAAAGGAAAAACCCATGACTATCACGTTCAAAACCATGCGTACATCTCACACAAGTCTTTATTCAGGGAGACCTTCTTATTATTTAATTGGTGCTCTTAAATTGTCAAAGAAAGAGGTGATTAGGAGTCCTATAACTTCGTTCTAGTTTGATTAGCATCAAAAGGAGCAATCCCATGACTATAGCGTTCAAAACGATGCGTAGTACATCTCACACAAGTCTTGATTTAGGAAGACCTTCTTATTGTTTCATTGGTTTTCTCAAATTGTCAATGAAAGAGGTATTTATGAGTCCAATGACTTCGTTCTAGTTTGGTTTGCATTAAAACTAGTGCCTTCAAAACGATCCGTACATCTCACACAAGTCTTCATTTAGTTAGACCTTCTTATTGTTTCATTAATTCTCTCAAATTGTACAAATATAGGTGCTTATGAGTCCTATTACATCGTTCTGGTTGAAGATAGAATCAAAAGGAGCAATCTCATCACTATCGTGTCCAAAACTATGCGTTGATCTCATACAAGTCTTCGTTTAGGGAGACCTTCATATTGTTCCATTGGTTGTTTCAAATTTACAAAGAAAGAGATGATTAAGAGTTGTATTACTTCGTTCTACTTTGATTAGCGTCAAAAGGAGAAACCAATGACTATCACGTTCAAAACCATGCGTACATCTCACACAAGTCTTCATTTAGGGAGACCTTCTTACTATTTCATTGGTGCTCTAAAATTGTCAAAGAAAGAGGTGATTAGGAGTCCTATAACTTCGTTCTAGTTTGATTAGCATCAAAAGAAGCAATCCCATGACTATCGCGTTCAAAACGATGCGTACATCTCACACAAGTCTTTATTTAAAGAGACTTTCTTATTGTTTCATTTGTTCTCTAAAATTATCAAAGAAAGAGATGTTTATGAGTCCTATTACTTCGTTATAATTTGATTAGCATCAAAACGAGCATTCCATGATTATCGCGTTAAAAACGATGGGTACATCTCACACAAGTCTTGATTTAGGGGAGAACTTCTTATTGTTTCATTGGTTCCCACAAATTATCAAAGAACGAGGTGACTGTGAGTCCTATGACTTCTTTCTATTTAGATTAGCATTAAATGGAGCAATCAAAATGATCCGTACATCTCACACAAGTCTTCATTTAGGAGACCTTCTTATTATTTCATTAGTTTTCACAAATTGTCAAAATATTGATTATGAGTCATATTACTTCGTTCTAGTTGAAATTAGCATCAAAAGGAGCAATCGAATCAATATCGCGTCCAAAATGATGCGTAGATCTCACACAAGTCTTCATTTAGGGAGACATTCATATTGTTTCATTGGTTGTATCAAATTAACAAAGAAAGAGGTGATTAAGAGTTGTATTACTTCGTTCTTCTTTGATTAGCATTAAAAGGAGAAACCCATGACTGTGTCGTTCAAAACCATGCGTACATCTCACACTAGTCTTCATTTAGGGAGACCTTATTGTTTCATTGGTGTTCTAAAATTATCAAAGAAATAGGTGATTAGGAGTCCTATAACTTCGTTCTTGTTTGATTAGCATCAAAAGGAGCAATTCTATGACTATCGCGTTCAAAACCATGCATACATCTCACACAAGTCTTCATTTAAGGAGACCTTCTTATTGTTTCATTGGTTCTCTAAACTAGTCAAAGAAAGAGGTGATTAGGAGTTCTATTACTTCGTTCTAATATGATTAGCATCGAAAGGAGCAATTCCATGACTATCGCGTTAAAAACGATGCGTAGTACATCTCACACAAGTCTTGATTTAGGAAGACCTTTTTATTGTTTCATTGGTTTTCTCAAATTGTCAATGAAAGAGGTTTTTATGAGTCCAATGACTTCGTTCTAGATTGATTTGCATCAAAAGGAGCAGTCCAATCACTAGTGCCTTCAAAACGATCCGTACATCTCACACAAGTCTTCATTTAGGAAGACTTTCTTATTGTTTCATTAATTATCTCAAATTGTAAAAATATAGGTGATTATGAGTCCTATTACATCGTTCTAGTTGAAGATATAATCAAAAGGAGCAATCCCATCACTATCACGTCCAAAATGATGCGTAGATCTCACACAAGTCTTCATTTAGGGAGACATTCATATTGTTCCATTGGTTGTTTCAAATTTACAAATAAAGAGGTGATTAAGAGTTGTATTACTTCGTTCTACTTTTATTAGCGTCAAAAGGAGAAACCTATGACTATCACATTCAAAACCATGCGTACATCTCACACAAGTCTTCATTTAGGGAGACCTTCTTATTATTTCATTGGTGCTCTAAAATTATCAAAGAAAGAGGTGATTAGGAGTTCTATTACTTCGTTCTAATATGATTAGCATCAAAAGGAGCAATCTCATGACTATCGCGTTAAAAACGATGCGTAGTACATCTCACACAAGTCTTGATTTAGGAAGACCTTCTTATTGTTTCATTGGTTTTCTCAAATTGTTAATGAAAGAGGTTTTTATGAGTCCAATGACTTCGTTCTAGTTTGGTTTGCATCAAAACTATTGATTTCAAAACGATCCGTACATCTCACACAAGTCTTCATATAGGAAGACCTTCTTATTGTTTCATTAGTTCTCTCAAATTGTAAAAATATAGGTGATTATGAGTCCTATTACATCGTTCTAGTTGAAGATAGAATCAAAAGGAGCAATCCCATCACTATCACGTCCAAAACGATGCGTTGATCTCACACAAGTCTTCATTTAGGGAGACCTTCGTATTGTTCCATTGGTTGTTTCAAATTTACAAAGAAAGAGGTGATTACGAGTTGTATTACTTCGTTCTACTTTGATTAGCGTCAAAAGGAGAAACCCATGACTATCACGTTCAAAACCATGCGTACATCTCACACAAGTCTTTATTTAGGGAGACCTTCTTATTATTTAATTGGTGCTCTAAAATTGTCAAAGAAAGAGGTGATTAGGAGTCCTATAACTTCGTTCTAGTTTGATTAGCATCAAAAGGAGCAATCCCATGACTATCGCGTTCAAAACGAAGCGTACATCTCACACAAGTCTTTATTTAAAGAGACTTTCTTATTGTTTCATTTGTTCTCTAAAATTATCAAAGAAAGAGATGATTATGAGTCCTATTACTTCGTTCTAATTTGATTAGCATCAAAACGAGCATTCCATGACTATCGCGTTAAAAACGATGTGTATATCTCACACAAGTCTTCATTTAGGGGAGAACTTCTTATTGTTTCATTGGTTCCCTCAAATTATCAAAGAAAGAGGTGATTATGAGTCCTATGACTTCTTTCTATTTAGATTAGCATTAAATGGAGCAATCCTATCAATAGCGCCTTCAAAACAAACCGTACATCTCACACAAGTCTTCATTTAGGGAGACCTTCATATTGTTTCATTAGTTCTCACAAATTGTCAAAATATAGGTGATTATGAGTCATATTACTTGGTTCTAGTTGAAATTAGCATCAAAAGAAGCAATCCAATCAATATCGCGTCCAAAACGATGCGTAGATCTCACACAAGTCTTCATTTAGGGAGACCTTCATATTGTTTCATTGGTTGTATCAAATTTACAAAGAAAGAGGTGATTAAGAGTTGTATTACTTTGTTCTTCTTTGATTAGCGTTACAAGGAGAAACCCATGACTGTGGCATTCAAAACCATGCGTACATCTCAGGCAAGTGTTCATTTAGGGAGACCTTATTGTTTCATTGGTGTTCTAAAATTGTCAAAGAAATAGG
Source organism: Panax stipuleanatus (assembly GCA_020205555.1). Classification (NCBI taxonomy): domain Eukaryota; kingdom Viridiplantae; phylum Streptophyta; class Magnoliopsida; order Apiales; family Araliaceae; genus Panax; species Panax stipuleanatus. Next base: position 76,051 of record JAINUT010001964.1, read on the forward strand.
TGATTAGGAGTCCTATAACTTCGTTCTTGTTTGATTAGAATCAAAATGAGCAATTCCAAGACTATCGCGTTCAAAACCATGCATACATCTCACACAAGTCTTCATTTAAGGAGACCTTATTATTGCTTCATTGGTTCTCTAAAATTGTCAAAGAAAGAGGTGATTAGGAGTTCTATTACTTCGTTCTAATATGATTAGCATCAAAAGCAGCAATCCCATGACTATCGCATTAAAAACGATGCATAATACATCTCACACAAGTCTTGATTTAGGAAGACCTTATTGTTTCATTAGTTTTCTCAAATTGTCAATGAAAGAGGTTTTTATGAGTCCAATGACTTCGTTCTAGTTTGATTTGCATCAAAAGGTACAGTCCAATCACTAGTGCCTTCAAAACGATCCGTACATCTCACACAAGTCTTCATTTAGGATGACCTTCTTATTATTTCATTAGTTCTCTCAAATTGTAAAAATATAGGTGATTATGAGTCCTATTACATCGTTCTAGTTGAAGATAGATCAAAAGGAGCAATCCCATCACTATCACGTCCAAAACGATGTGTTGATCTCACACAAGTCTTCATTTAGGGAGACCTTCATATTGTTCCATTGGTTGTTTCAAATTTACAAAGAAAGAGGTGATTAAGAGTTGTATTACTTCGTTCTACTTTGATTAGCGTCAAAAGGAGAAACCCATGACTATCATGTTCAAAACCTTGTGTACATCTCACACAAGTCTTTATTTAGGGAGACCTTCTTATTATTTCATTGGTGCTCTAAAATTGTCAAAGAAAGAGGTGATTAGGAGTTCTATTACTTCGTTCTAATAAGATTAGCATCAAAAGGAGCAATCCCATGACTATCGCGTTAAAAACGATGCGTAGTACATCTCACACAAGTCTTGATTTAGGAAGACCTTCTTATTGTTTCATTGGTTTTCTCAAATTGTCAATGAAAGAGGTTTTTATGAGTCCAATGACTTCGTTCTAGTTTGGTTTGCATCAAAACTATTGCCTTCAAAACGATCCGTACATCTCACACAAGTCTTCATTTAGGAAGACCTTCTTATTGTTTCATTAGTTCTCTCAAATTATAAAAATATAGGTGATTATGAGTCCTATTACATCGTTCTAGTTGAAGATAGAATCAAAAGGATCAATCCCATCACTATCGCGCCCAAAACGATGCGTTGATCTCACACAAGTCTTCATTTAGGGAGACCTTCATATTGTTCCATTGGTTGTTTCAAATTTACAAAGAAAGAGGTGATTAAGAGTTGTATTACTTCGTTCTACTTTGATTAGCGTCAAAAGGAGAAACCCATGACTATCACGTTCAAAAACCATGCGTACATCTCACACAAGTCTTTATTCAGGGAGACCTTCTTATTATTTCATTGGTGCTCTAAAATTGTCAAAGAAAGAGGTGATTAGGAGTCCTATAACTTCGTTCTAGTTTGATTAGCATCAAAAGGAGCAATCCCATGACTATCGCGTTCAAAACGATGCGTACATCTCACACGAGTCTTTATTTAAAGGGACTTTCTTATTGTTTCATTTGTTCTCTAAAATTATCAAAGAAAGAGATGATTATGAGTCCTATTACTTCGTTCTAATTTCATTAGCATCAAAACGAGCATTCCATGACTATCGCGTTAAAAACGATGTGTACATCTCACACAAGTCTTCATTTAGGGGAGAACTTCTTATTGTTTCATTGGTTCCCTCAAATTATCAAAAAAAGAGGTGATTATGAGTCCTATGACTTCTTTCTATTTTGATTAGCATTAAATGGAGTAATCCTATCAATTGCGCCTTCAAAACGATCCGTACATCTCACACAAGTCTTCATTTAGGGAGACCTTCTCATTGTTTCATTAGTTCTCATAAATTGTCAAAATATAGGTGATTATTAGTCATATTACTTGGTTCTAGTTGAAATTAGCATCAAAAGGAGCAATCCAATCAATATCGCGTCCAAAACGATGCGTAGATCTCACACAAATCTTCATTTAGGGAGACCTTCATACTGTTTCATTGGTTGTATCAAATTTACAAAGAAAGAGGTGATTAAGAGTTGTATTACTTTGTTCTTCTTTGATTAGCGTTACAAGGAGAAACCCATGACTGTGGCATTCAAAACCATGCGTACATCTCAGACAAGTATTCATTTAGGGAGACCTTATTGTTTCATTGGTGTTCTAAAATTGTCAAAGAAATAGGTGATTAGGAATCCTATAACTTCGTTCTTGTTTGATTAGAATCAAAATGAGCAATTCCAAGACTATCGCGTTCAAAACCATGCATACATCTCGCACAAGTCTTCATTTAAGGAGACCTTAATATTGCTTCGTTGGTTCTCTAAAATTGTCAAAAAAAGAGGTGATTAGGAGTTCTATTACTTCGTTCTAATATGATTAGCATCAAAAGGAGCAATCCCATGACTATCGCGTTAACAACGATGCGTAGTACATCTCACACAAGTCTTGATTTAGGAAGACCTTCTTATTGTTTCATTGGTTTTCTTAAATTGTCAATGAAAGAGGTTTTTATGAGTTCAATGACTTCGTTCTAGTTTGATTTGCATCAAAAGGAGCAGTCCAATCACAAGTACCTTCAAAACGATCCGTACATCTCACACAAGTCTTCATTTAGGAAGACCTTCTTATTGTTTCATTAGTTCTCTCAAATTGTAAAAATATAGGTGATTATGAGTCCTATTACATCGTTCTAGTTGAAGATAGAATCAAAAGGAGCAATCCCATCATTATCGCGTCCAAAATGATGCGTAGATCTCACACAAGTCTTCATTTAGGGAGACCTTCATATTGTTCCATTGGTTGTTTCAAATTTACAAATAAAGAGGTGATTAAGAGTTGTATTACTTCGTTCTACTTTGATTAGCGTCAAAAGGAGAAACCTACGACTATCACTTTCAAAACCATGCGTACATCTCACACAAGTCTTCATTTAGGGAGACCTTCTTATTATTTCATTGGTGCTCTAAAATTTTCAAAGAAAGAGGTGATTAGGAGTTCTATTACTTTGTTCTAATATGATTAGCATCAAAAGGAGCAATCCCATAACTATCGCGTTAAAAACGATGCGTAGTACATCTCACACTAGTCTTGATTGAGGAACACCTTCTAATTGTTTCATTGGTTTTCTCAAATTGTCAATGAAAGAGGTTTTATGAGTCCAATGACTTCGTTCTAGTTTGGTTTGCAACAAAACTAGTGCCTTCAAAACAATTCGTATATCTCACACAAGTCTTTATTTAGTTAGACCTTCTTATTGTTTCACTAGTTCTTTCAAATTGTACAAATATAGGTGAATATGAGTCCTATTACATCATTCTAGTTGAAGATTGAATCAAAAGGAGCAATCCCATCACTATCATGTCCAAAACGATGCGTAGATCTCACACAAGTCTTCATTTAGGGAAACCTTTATATTGTTCCATTGGTTGTTTCAAATTTACAAAGAAAGAGGTGATTAAGAGTTGTATTACTTCGTTCTACTTTGATTAGCGTTAAAAGGAGAAACCCATGACTATCACGTTCAAAACCATGCGTACATCTCACACAAGTCTTCATTTAGGGAGACCTTCTTATTATTTCATTGGTGCTCTAAAATTGTCAAAGAAAGAGGTGATTAGGAGTCCTATAACTTCGTTCTAGTTTGATTAGCATCAAAAGGAGCAATCCCATGACTATCGCGTTCAAAACGATGCGTATATCTCACACAAGTCTTTATTTAAAGAGACTTTCTTATTGTTTCATTTGTTCTCTAAAATTATCAAAGAAAGAGATGATTATTAGTTCTATTACTTCGTTCTAATTTCATTAGCATCAAAACGAGCACTCCATGACTATCGCGTTAAAAACGATGGGTACATCTCACACAAGTCTTGATTTAGGGGAGAACTTCTTATTGTTTTATTGGCTCCCTCAAATTATCAAAGAAAGAGGTGATTATGAGTCCTATGACTTCTTTCTATTTAGATTAGCATTCAATGGAGCAATCAAAACGATCCGTACATCTCACACAAGTCTTCATTTAGGGAGACCTTCTTATTGTTTCATTAGTTTTCACAAATTGTCAAAATATTGATCATGAGTCATATTACTTCGTTCTAGTTGAAATTAGCATCAAAAGGAGCAATCCAATCAATATCGCGTCCAAAATGATGCGTAGATCTCACACAAGTCTTCATTTAGGGAGACATTCATATTGTTTCATTGGTTGTATCAAATCTACAAAGAAAGAGGTGATTAAGAGTTGTATTACTTCGTTCTTCTTTGATTAGCGTTAAAAGAAGAAACCCATGACTGTGGCGTTCAAAACCATGCGTACATCTCACACTAGTCTTTATTTAGGGAGACCTTATTGTTTCATTGGTGTTCTAAAATTGTCAAAGAAATAGGTGATTAGGAGTCCTACAACTTCGTTCTTGTTTGATTAGCATCAAAAGGAGCAATTCTATGACTATCGCATTCAAAACCATGCATACATCTCACACAAGTCTTCATTTAAGGAGACCTTCTTATTGTTTCATTGGTTCTCCAAAATTGTCAAAGAAAGAGGTGATTAGGAGTTCTATTACTTCGTTCTAATATGATTAGCATCAAAAGGAGCAATCTAATGACTATCGCGTTAAAAACGATGTGTAGTACATCTCACACAAGTCTTGATTTAGGAAGACCTTCTTATTGTTTCATTGGTTTTCTCAAATTGTCAATGAAAGAGGTTTTTATGAGTCCAATGACTTTGTTCTAGTTTGATTTGCATCAAAAGGAGCAGTCCAATCACTAGTGCCTTCAAAACGATCCGTACATCTCACACAAGTCTTCATTTAGGAAGACCTTCTTATTGTTTCATTAGTTCTCTCATATTGTAAAAATATAGGTGATTATGAATCCTATTACATCTTTCTAGTTGAAGATAGAATCAAAAGGAGCAATCCCATCACTATCGTGTCCAAAACGATGCGTAGTCTCACACAAGACTTCATTTAGGGAGACCTTCATATTGTTCCATTGGTTGTTTCAAATATTCAAATAAAGAGGTGATTAAGAGTTGTATTACTTCGTTTTACTTTGATTAGCGTCAAAAGGAGAAACCTATGACTATCACGTTCAAAACCATGCGTACATCTCACACAAGCCTTCATTTAGGGAGACCTTCTTATTATTTCATTGGTGCTCTAAAATTGTCAAAGAAAGAGGTGATTAGGAGTTCTATTACTTCGTTCTAATATGATTAGCATCAAAAGGAGCAATCCCATGACTATCGCGTTAAAAACGATGCGTAGTACATCTCACACAAGTCTTGATTTAGGAAGACCTTCTTATTGTTTCATTGGTTTTCTCAAATTGTCAATGAAAGAGGTTTTTATGAGTCCAATGACTTCGTTCTAGTTTGGTTTGCATCAAAACTATTGCCTTCAAAACGATCCGTACATCTCACACAACTCTTCATTTAGGAAGACCTTCTTATTGTTTCATTAGTTCTCTCAAATTATAAAAATATAGGTGATTATGAGTCCTATTACATCGTTCTAGTTAAAGATAGAATCAAAAGGATCAATCCCATCACTATCGCGTCCAAAACGATGCGTTGATCTCACACAAGTCTTCATTTAGGGAGACCTTCATATTGTTCCATTGGTTGTTTCAAATTTACAAAGAAAGAGGTGATTAAGAGTTGTATTACTTCGTTCTACTTTGATTAGCGTCAAAAGGAAAAACCCATGACTATCACGTTCAAAACCATGCGTACATCTCACACAAGTCTTTATTCAGGGAGACCTTCTTATTATTTAATTGGTGCTCTTAAATTGTCAAAGAAAGAGGTGATTAGGAGTCCTATAACTTCGTTCTAGTTTGATTAGCATCAAAAGGAGCAATCCCATGACTATAGCGTTCAAAACGATGCGTAGTACATCTCACACAAGTCTTGATTTAGGAAGACCTTCTTATTGTTTCATTGGTTTTCTCAAATTGTCAATGAAAGAGGTATTTATGAGTCCAATGACTTCGTTCTAGTTTGGTTTGCATTAAAACTAGTGCCTTCAAAACGATCCGTACATCTCACACAAGTCTTCATTTAGTTAGACCTTCTTATTGTTTCATTAATTCTCTCAAATTGTACAAATATAGGTGCTTATGAGTCCTATTACATCGTTCTGGTTGAAGATAGAATCAAAAGGAGCAATCTCATCACTATCGTGTCCAAAACTATGCGTTGATCTCATACAAGTCTTCGTTTAGGGAGACCTTCATATTGTTCCATTGGTTGTTTCAAATTTACAAATAAAGAGGTGATTAAGAGTTGTATTACTTCGTTCTACTTTTATTAGCGTCAAAAGGAGAAACCTATGACAATCACGTTCAAAACCATGCGTACATCTCACACAAGTCTTCATTTAGGGAGACCTTATTATTTCATTGGTGCTCTAAAATTATCAAAGAAAGAGGTGATTAGGAGTTCTATTACTTCGTTCTAATATGATTAGCATCAAAAGGAGCAATCTCATGACTATCGCGTTAAAAACGATGCGTAGTACATCTCACACAAGTCTTGATTTAGGAAGACCTTCTTATTGTTTCATTGGTTTTCTCAAATTGTTAATGAAAGAGGTTTTTATGAGTCCAATGACTTCGTTCTAGTTTGGTTTGCATCAAAACTATTGATTTCAAAACGATCCGTACATCTCACACAAGTCTTCATATAGGAAGACCTGTTATTGTTTCATTAGTTCTCTCAAATTGTAAAAATATAGGTGATTATGAGTCCTATTACATCGTTCTAGTTGAAGATAGAATCAAAAGGAGCAATCCCATCACTATCACGTCCAAAACGATGCGTTGATCTCACACAAGTCTTCATTTAGGGAGACCTTCGTATTGTTCCATTGGTTGTTTCAAATTTACAAAGAAAGAGGTGATTACGAGTTGTATTACTTCGTTCTACTTTGATTAGCGTCAAAAGGAGAAACCCATGACTATCACGTTCAAAACCATGCGTACATCTCACACAAGTCTTTATTTAGGGAGACCTTCTTATTATTTAATTGGTGCTCTAAAATTGTCAAAGAAAGAGGTGATTAGGAGTCCTATAACTTCGTTCTAGTTTGATTAGCATCAAAAGGAGCAATCACATGACTATCGCGTTCAAAACGATGCGTACATCTCACACAAGTCTTTATTTAAAGAGACTTTCTTATTGTTTCATTTGGTCTCTAAAATTATCAAAGAAAGAGATGTTTATGAGTCCTATTACTTCGTTATAATTTGATTAGCATCAAAACGAGCATTCCATGATTATCGCGTTAAAAACGATGGGTACATCTCACACAAGTCTTGATTTAGGGGAGAACTTCTTATTGTTTCATTGGTTCCCACAAATTATCAAAGAACGAGGTGATTATGAGTCCTATGACTTCTTTCTATTTAGATTAGCATTAAATGGAGCAATCAAAACGATCCGTACATCTCACACAAGTCTTCATTTGGGAGACCTTCTTATTATTTCATTAGTTTTCACAAATTGTCAAAATATTGATTATGAGTCATATTACTTCGTTCTAGTTGAAATTAGCATCAAAAGGAGCAATCGAATCAATATCGCGTCCAAAATGATGCGTAGATCTCACACAAGTCTTCATTTAGGGAGACATTCATATTGTTTCATTGGTTGTATCAAATTAACAAAGAAAGAGGTGATTAAGAGTTGTATTACTTCGTTCTACTTTGATTAGCGTCAAAAGATGAAACCCATGACCATCACGTTCAACACCATTCTTCGTACATCTCACACAAGTCTTTATTTAGGGAGACCTTCTTATTATTTCACTTGTGCTCTAAAATTGTCAAAGAAAGAGGTGATTAGGAGTCCTATAACTTCGTTCTAGTTTGATTAGCATCAAAAGGAGCAATCCCATGACTATCGCGTTCAAAACGATGCGTATATCTCACACAAGTCTTTATTTAAAGAGACTTTCTTATTGTTTCATTTGTTCTCTAAAATTATCAAAGAAAGAGATGATTATGAGTCCTATTACTTCGTTCTAATTTCATTAGCATCAAAACGAGCACTCCATGACTATCGCGTTAAAAATGATGGGTACATCTCACACAAGTCTTGATTTAGGGGAGAACTTCTTATTGTTTTATTGGCTCCCTCAAATTATCAAAGAAAGAGGTAATTATGAGTCCTATGACTTCTTTCTATTTAGATTAGCATTCAATGGAGCAATCAAAACGATCCGTACATCTCACACAAGTCTTCATTTAGGGAGACCTTCTTATTGTTTCATTAGTTTTCACAAATTGTCAAAATATTGATCATGAGTCATATTACTTCGTTCTAGTTGAAATTAGCATCAAAAGGAGCAATCCAATCAATATCGCGTCCAAAATGATGCGTAGATCTCACACAAGTCTTCATTTAGGGAGACATTCATATTGTTTCATTGGTTGTATCAAATCTACAAAGAAAGAGGTGATTAAGAGTTGTATTACTTCGTTCTTCTTTGATTAGCGTTAAAAGAAGAAACCCATGACTGTGGCGTTCAAAACCATGCGTACATCTCACACTAGTCTTTATTTAGGGAGACCTTATTGTTTCATTGGTGTTCTAAAATTGTCAAAGAAATAGGTGATTAGGAGTCCTACAACTTCGTTCTTGTTTGATTAGCATCAAAAGGAGCAATTCTATGACTATCGCATTCAAAACCATGCATACATCTCACACAAGTCTTCATTTAAGGAGACCTTCTTATTGTTTCATTGGTTCTCTAAAATTGTCAAAGAAAGAGGTGATTAGGAGTTCTATTACTTCGTTCTAATATGATTAGCATCAAAAGGAGCAATCTAATGACTATCGCGTTAAAAACGATGTGTAGTACATCTCACACAAGTCTTGATTTAGGAAGACCTTCTTATTGTTTCATTGGTTTTCTCAAATTGTCAATGAAAGAGGTTTTTATGAGTCCAATGACTTTGTTCTAGTTTGATTTGCATCAAAAGGAGCAGTCCAATCACTAGTGCCTTCAAAACGATCCGTACATCTCACACAAGTCTTCATTTAGGAAGACCTTCTTATTGTTTCATTAGTTCTCTCATATTGTAAAAATATAGGTGATTATGAATCCTATTACATCTTTCTAGTTGAAGATAGAATCAAAAGGAGCAATCCCATCACTATCGTGTCCAAAACGATGCGTAGTCTCACACAAGACTTCATTTAGGGAGACCTTCATATTGTTCCATTGGTTGTTTCAAATATTCAAATAAAGAGGTGATTAATAGTTGTATTACTTCGTTTTACTTTGATTAGCGTCAAAAGGAGAAACCTATGACTATCACGTTCAAAACCATGCGTACATCTCACACAAGCCTTCATTTAGGGAGACCTTCTTATTATTTCATTGGTGCTCTAAAATTGTCAAAGAAAGAGGTGATTAGGAGTTCTATTACTTCGTTCTAATATGATTAGCATCAAAAGGAGCAATCCCATGACTATCGCGTTAAAAACGATGCGTAGTACATCTCACACAAGTCTTGATTTAGGAAGACCTTCTTATTGTTTCATTGGTTTTCTCAAATTGTCAATGAAAGAGGTTTTTATGAGTCCAATGACTTCGTTCTAGTTTGGTTTGCATCAAAACTATTGCCTTCAAAACGATCCGTACATCTCACACAACTCTTCATTTAGGAAGACCTTCTTATTGTTTCATTAGTTCTCTCAAATTATAAAAATATAGGTGATTATGAGTCCTATTACATCGTTCTAGTTGAAGATAGAATCAAAAGGATCAATCCCATCACTATCGCGTCCAAAACGATGCGTTGATCTCACACAAGTCTTCATTTAGGGAGACCTTCATATTGTTCCATTGGTTGTTTCAAATTTACAAAGAAAGAGGTGATTAAGAGTTGTATTACTTCGTTCTACTTTGATTAGCGTCAAAAGGAAAAACCCATGACTATCACGTTCAAAACCATGCGTACATCTCACACAAGTCTTTATTCAGGGAGACCTTCTTATTATTTAATTGGTGCTCTTAAATTGTCAAAGAAAGAGGTGATTAGGAGTCCTATAACTTCGTTCTAGTTTGATTAGCATCAAAAGGAGCAATCCCATGACTATAGCGTTCAAAACGATGCGTAGTACATCTCACACAAGTCTTGATTTAGGAAGACCTTCTTATTGTTTCATTGGTTTTCTCAAATTGTCAATGAAAGAGGTATTTATGAGTCCAATGACTTCGTTCTAGTTTGGTTTGCATTAAAACTAGTGCCTTCAAAACGATCCGTACATCTCACACAAGTCTTCATTTAGTTAGACCTTCTTATTGTTTCATTAATTCTCTCAAATTGTACAAATATAGGTGCTTATGAGTCCTATTACATCGTTCTGGTTAAAGATAGAATCAAAAGGAGCAATCTCATCACTATCGTGTCCAAAACTATGCGTTGATCTCATACAAGTCTTCGTTTAGGGAGACCTTCATATTGTTCCATTGGTTGTTTCAAATTTACAAAGAAAGAGATGATTAAGAGTTGTATTACTTCGTTCTACTTTGATTAGCGTCAAAAGGAGAAACCCATGACTATCACGTTCAAAACCATGCGTACATCTCACACAAGTCTTCATTTAGGGAGACCTTCTTATTATTTCATTGGTGCTCTAAAATTGTCAAAGAAAGAGGTGATTAGGAGTCCTATAACTTCGTTCTAGTTTGATTAGCATCAAAAGAAGCAATCACATGACTATCGCGTTCAAAACGATGCGTACATCTCACACAAGTCTTTATTTAAAGAGACTTTCTTATTGTTTCATTTGTTCTCTAAAATTATCAAAGAAAGAGATGTTTATGAGTCCTATTACTTCGTTATAATTTGATTAGCATCAAAACGAGCATTCCATGATTATCGCGTTAAAAACGATGGGTACATCTCACACAAGTCTTGATTTAGGGGAGAACTTCTTATTGTTTCATTGGTTCCCACAAATTATCAAAGAACGAGGTGATTATGAGTCCTATGACTTCTTTCTATTTAGATTAGCATTAAATGGAGCAATCAAAACGATCCGTACATCTCACACAAGTCTTCATTTAGGAGACCTTCTTATTATTTCATTAGTTTTCACAAATTGTCAAAATATTGATTATGAGTCATATTACTTCGTTCTAGTTGAAATTAGCATCAAAAGGAGCAATCGAATCAATATCGCGTCCAAAATGATGCGTAGATCTCACACAAGTCTTCATTTAGGGAGACATTCATATTGTTTCATTGGTTGTATCAAATTAACAAAGAAAGAGGTGATTAAGAGTTGTATTACTTCGTTCTTCTTTGATTAGCGTTAAAAGGAGAAACCCATGACTGTGTCGTTCAAAACCATGCGTACATCTCACACTAGTCTTCATTTAGGGAGACCTTATTGTTTCATTGGTGTTCTAAAATTATCAAAGAAATAGGTGATTAGGAGTCCTAGAACTTCGTTCTTGTTTGATTAGCGTCAAAAGGAGCAATTCTATGACTATCGCGTTCAAAACCATGCATACATCTCACACAAGTCTTCATTTAAGGAGACCTTCTTATTGTTTCATTGGTTCTCTAAACTAGTCAAAGAAAGAGGTGATTAGGAGTTCTATTACTTCGTTCTAATATGATTAGCATCGAAAGGAGCAATTCCATGACTATCGCGTTAAAAACGATGCGTAGTACATCTCACACAAGTCTTGATTTAGGAAGACCTTTTTATTGTTTCATTGGTTTTCTCAAATTGTCAATGAAAGAGGTTTTTATGAGTCCAATGACTTCGTTCTAGATTGATTTGCATCAAAAGGAGCAGTCCAATCACTAGTGCCTTCAAAACGATCCGTACATCTCACACAAGTCTTCATTTAGGAAGACTTTCTTATTGTTTCATTAATTATCTCAAATTGTAAAAATATAGGTGATTATGAGTCCTATTACATCGTTCTAGTTGAAGATATAATCAAAAGGAGCAATCCCATCACTATCACGTCCAAAATGATGCGTAGATCTCACACAAGTCTTCATTTAGGGAGACATTCATATTGTTCCATTGGTTGTTTCAAATTTACAAAGAAAGAGATGATTAAGAGTTGTATTACTTCGTTCTACTTTGATTAGCGTCAAAAGGAGAAACCCATGACTATCACGTTCAAAACCATGCGTACATCTCACACAAGTCTTCATTTAGGGAGACCTTCTTATTATTTCATTGGTGCTCTAAAATTGTCAAAGAAAGAGGTGATTAGGAGTCCTATAACTTCGTTCTAGTTTGATTAGCATCAAAAGAAGCAATCCCATGACTATCGCGTTCAAAACGATGCGTACATCTCACACAAGTCTTTATTTAAAGAGACTTTCTTATTGTTTCATTTGTTCTCTAAAATTATCAAAGAAAGAGATGTTTATGAGTCCTATTACTTCGTTATAATTTGATTAGCATCAAAACGAGCATTCCATGATTATCGCGTTAAAAACGATGGGTACATCTCACACAAGTCTTGATTTAGGGGAGAACTTCTTATTGTTTCATTGGTTCCCACAAATTATCAAAGAACGAGGTGATTATGAGTCCTATGTCTTCTTTCTATTTAGATTAGCATTAAATGGAGCAATCAAAACGATCCGTACATCTCACACAAGTCTTCATTTAGGAGACCTTCTTATTATTTCATTAGTTTTCACAAATTGTCAAAATATTGATTATGAGTCATATTACTTCGTTCTAGTTGAAATTAGCATCAAAAGGAGCAATCGAATCAATATCGCGTCCAAAATGATGCGTAGATCTCACACAAGTCTTCATTTAGGGAGACATTCATATTGTTTCATTGGTTGTATCAAATTAACAAAGAAAGAGGTGATTAAGAGTTGTATTACTTCGTTCTTCTTTGATTAGCGTTAAAAGGAGAAACCCATGACTGTGTCGTTCAAAACCATGCGTACATCTCACACTAGTCTTCATTTAGGGAGACCTTATTGTTTCATTGGTGTTCTAAAATTATCAAAGAAATAGGTGATTAGGAGTCCTATAACTTCGTTCTTGTTTGATTAGCATCAAAAGGAGCAATTCTATGACTATCGCGTTCAAAACCATGCATACATCTCACACAAGTCTTCATTTAAGGAGACCTTCTTATTGTTTCATTGGTTCTCTAAACTAGTCAAAGAAAGAGGTGATTAGGAGTTCTATTACTTCGTTCTAATATGATTAGCATCGAAAGGAGCAATTCCATGACTATCGCGTTAAAAACGATGCGTAGTACATCTCACACAAGTCTTGATTTAGGAAGACCTTCTTATTGTTTCATTGGTTTTCTCAAATTGTCAATGAAAGAGGTTTTTATGAGTCCAATGACTTCGTTCTAGATTGATTTGCATCAAAAGGAGCAGTCCAATCACTAGTGCCTTCAAAACGATCCGTACATCTCACACAAGTCTTCATTTAGGAAGACTTTCTTATTGTTTCATTAATTATCTCAAATTGTAAAAATATAGGTGATTATGAGTCCTATTACATCGTTCTAGTTGAAGATATAATCAAAAGGAGCAATCCCATCACTATCGCGTCCAAAATGATGCGTAGATCTCACACAAGTCTTCATTTAGGGAGACATTCATATTGTTCCATTGGTTGTTTCAAATTTACAAATAAAGAGGTGATTAAGAGTTGTATTACTTCGTTCTACTTTTATTAGCGTCAAAAGGAGAAACCTATGACAATCACGTTCAAAACCATGCGTACATCTCACACAAGTCTTCATTTAGGGAGACCTTATTATTTCATTGGTGCTCTAAAATTATCAAAGAAAGAGGTGATTAGGAGTTCTATTACTTCGTTCTAATATGATTAGCATCAAAAGGAGCAATCTCATGACTATCGCGTTAAAAACGATGCGTAGTACATCTCACACAAGTCTTGATTTAGGAAGACCTTCTTATTGTTTCATTGGTTTTCTCAAATTGTTAATGAAAGAGGTTTTTATGAGTCCAATGACTTCGTTCTAGTTTGGTTTGCATCAAAACTATTGATTTCAAAACGATCCGTACATCTCACACAAGTCTTCATATAGGAAGACCTTCTTATTGTTTCATTAGTTCTCTCAAATTGTAAAAATATAGGTGATTATGAGTCCTATTACATCGTTCTAGTTGAAGATAGAATCAAAAGGAGCAATCCCATCACTATCACGTCCAAAACGATGCGTTGATCTCACACAAGTCTTCATTTAGGGAGACCTTCGTATTGTTCCATTGGTTGTTTCAAATTTACAAAGAAAGAGGTGATTACGAGTTGTATTACTTCGTTCTACTTTGATTAGCGTCAAAAGGAGAAACCCATGACTATCACGTTCAAAACCATGCGTACATCTCACACAAGTCTTTATTTAGGGAGACCTTCTTATTATTTAATTGGTGCTCTAAAATTGTCAAAGAAAGAGGTGATTAGGAGTCCTATAACTTCGTTCTAGTTTGATTAGCATCAAAAGGAGCAATCCCATGACTATCGCGTTCAAAACGATGCGTACATCTCACACAAGTCTTTATTTAAAGAGACTTTCTTATTGTTTCATTTGTTCTCTAAAATTATCAAAGAAAGAGATGATTATGAGTCCTATTACTTCGTTCTAATTTGATTAGCATCAAAATGAGCATTCCATGACTATCGCGTTAAAAACGATGTGTATATCTCACACAAGTCTTCATTTAGGGGAGAACTTCTTATTGTTTCATTGGTTCCCTCAAATTATCAAAGAAAGAGGTGATTATGAGTCCTATGACTTCTTTCTATTTAGATTAGCATTAAATGGAGCAATCCTATCAATAGCGCCTTCAAAACAATCCGTACATCTCACACAAGTCTTCATTTAGGGAGACCTTCATATTGTTTCATTAGTTCTCACAAATTGTCAAAATATAGGTGATTATGAGTCATATTACTTGGTTCTAGTTGAAATTAGCATCAAAAGAAGCAATCCAATCAATATCGCGTCCAAAACGATGCGTAGATCTCACACAAGTCTTCATTTAGGGAGACCTTCATATTGTTTCATTGGTTGTATCAAATTTACAAAGAAAGAGGTGATTAAGAGTTGTATTACTTTGTTCTTCTTTGATTAGCGTTACAAGGAGAAACCCATGACTGTGGCATTCAAAACCATGCGTACATCTCAGGCAAGTGTTCATTTAGGGAGACCTTATTGTTTCATTGGTGTTCTAAAATTGTCAAAGAAATAGGTGATTAGGAGTCCTATAACTTCGTTCTTGTTTGATTAGAATCAAAATGAGCAATTCCAAGACTATCGCGTTCAAAACCATGCATACATCTCACACAAGTCTTCATTTAAGGAGACCTTATTATTGCTTCATTGGTTCTCTAAAATTGTCAAAGAAAGAGGTGATTAGGAGTTCTATTACTTCGTTCTAATATGATTAGCATCAAAAGCAGCAATCCCATGACTATCGCATTAAAAACGATGCATAATACATCTCACACAAGTCTTGATTTAGGAAGACCTTATTGTTTCATTAGTTTTCTCAAATTGTCAATGAAAGAGGTTTTTATGAGTCCAATGACTTCGTTCTAGTTTGATTTGCATCAAAAGGTACAGTCCAATCACTAGTGCCTTCAAAACGATCCGTACATCTCACACAAGTCTTCATTTAGGAAGACCTTCTTATTATTTCATTAGTTCTCTCAAATTGTAAAAATATAGGTGATTATGAGTCCTATTACATCGTTCTAGTTGAAGATAGATCAAAAGGAGCAATCCCATCACTATCACGTCCAAAATGATGCGTAGATCTCACACAAGTCTTTATTTAGGGAGACCTTCATATTGTTCCATTGGTTGTTTCAAATTTACAAATAAAGAGGTGATTAAGAGTTGTATTACTTCGTTCTACTTTGATTAGCGTCAAAAGGAGAAACCTACGACTATCAAGTTCAAAACCATGCGTACATCTCACACAAGTCTTCATTTAGGGAGACCTTCTTATTATTTCATTGGTTCTCTAAAATTTTCAAAGAAAGAGGTGATTAGGAGTTCTATTACTTCGTTCTAATATGATTAGCATCAAAAGGAGCAATCCCATAACTATCGCGTTAAAAACGATGCGTAGTACATCTCACACTAGTCTTGATTTAGGAACACCTTCTTATTGTTTCATTGGTTTTCTCAAATTGTCAATGAAACAGGTTTTATGAGTCCAATGACTTCGTTATAGTTTGGTTTGCAACAAAACTAGTGCCTTCAAAACAATTCGTATATCTCACACAAGTCTTTATTTAGTTAGACCTTCTTATTGTTTCACTAGTTCTTTCAAATTGTACAAATATAGGTGAATATGAGTCCTATTACATCGTTCTAGTTGAAGATAGAATCAAAAGGAGCAATCCCATCACTATCATGTCCAAAACGATGCGTAGATCTCACACAAGTCTTCATTTAGGGAGACCTTTATATTGTTCCATTGGTTGTTTCAAATTTACAAAGAAAGAGGTGATTAAGAGTTGTATTACTTTGTTCTACTTTGATTAGCGTCAAAAGGAGAAACCCATGACTATCACGTTCAAAACCATGCGTACATCTCACACAAGTCTTCATTTAGGGAGACCTTCTTATTATTTCATTGGTGCTCTAAAATTGTCAAAGAAAGAAGTGATTAGGAGTCCTATAACTTCGTTCTAGTTTGATTAGCATCAAAAGGAGCAATCCCATGACTATCGCGTTCAAAACGATGCGTATATCTCACACAAGTCTTTATTTAAAGAGACTTTCTTATTGTTTCATTTGTTCTCTAAAATTATCAAAGAAAGAGATGATTATGAGTCCTATTACTTCGTTCTAATTTCATTAGCATCAAAACGAGCACTCCATGACTATCGCGTTAAAAACGATGGGTACATCTCACACAAGTCTTGATTTAGGGGAGAACTTCTTATTGTTTTATTGGCTCCCTCAAATTATCAAAGAAAGAGGTGATTATGAGTCCTATGACTTCTTTCTATTTAGATTAGCATTCAATGGAGCAATCAAAACGATCCGTACATCTCACACAAGTCTTCATTTAGGGAGACATTCATATTGTTTCATTGGTTGTATCAAATCTACAAAGAAAGAGGTGATTAAGAGTTGTATTACTTCGTTCTTCTTTGATTAGCGTTAAAAGAAGAAACCCATGACTGTGGCGTTCAAAACCATGCGTACATCTCACACTAGTCTTTATTTAGGGAGACCTTATTGTTTCATTGGTGTTCTAAAATTGTCAAAGAAATAGGTGATTAGGAGTCCAACAACTTCGTTCTTGTTTGATTAGCATCAAAAGGAGCAATTCTATGACTATCGTATTCAAAACCATGCATACATCTCACACAAGTCTTCATTTAAGGAGACCTTCTTATTGTTTCATTGGTTCTCTAAAATTGTCAAAGAAAGAGGTGATTAGGAGTCCTATAACTTCGTTCTAGTTTGATTAGCATGAAAAGGAGCAATCCCATGACTATCGCGTTCAAAACGATGCGTAGTACATATCACACAAGTCTTGATTTAGGAAGACCTTCTTATTTTTTCATTGGTTTTCACAAATTGTCAATGAAAGAGGTTTTTATGAGTCCAATGACTTTGTTCTAGTATGATTTGCATCAAAAGGAGCAGTTCAATCACTAGTGCCTTCAAAACGATCCGTACATCTCACACAAGTCTTCATTTAGGAAGACCTTCTTATTGTTTCATTAGTTCTCTCATATTGTAAAAATATAGGTGATTATGAATCCTATTACATCTTTCTAGTTGAAGATAGAATCAAAAGGAGCAATCCCAGCACTATCGTGTCCAAAACGATGCGTAGATCTCACACAAGACTTCATTTAGGGAGACCTTCATATTGTTCCATTGGTTGTTTCAAATATTCAAATAAAGAGGTGATTAAGAGTTGTATTACTTCGTTTTACTTTGATTAGCGTCAAAAGGAGAAACCTACGACTATCACGTTCAAAACCATGCGTACATCTCACACAAGTCTTCATTTAGGGAGACCTTCTTATTATTTCATTGGTGCTCTAAAATTGTCAAAGAAAGAGGTGATTAGGAGTTCTATTACTTCGTTCTAATATGATTAGCATCAAAAGGAGCAATCCCATGACTATCGCGTTAAAAACGATGCGTAGTACATCTCACACAAGTCTTCATTTAGGAAGACCTTCTTATTGTTTCATTGGTTTTCTCAAATTGTCAATGAAAGAGGTTTTTATGAGTCCAATGACTTCGTTCTAGTTTGGTTTGCATCAAAACTATTGCTTTCAAAACGATCCGTACATCTCACACAAGTCTTCATTTAGGAAGACCTTCTTATTGTTTCATTAGTTCTCTCAAATTATAAAAATATAGGTGATTATGAGTCCTATTACATCGTTCTAGTTGAAGATAGAATCAAAAGGATCAATCCCATCACTATCGCGTCCAAAACGATGCGTTGATCTCACACAAGTCTTCATTTAGGGAGACCTTCATATTGTTCCATTGGTTGTTTCAAATTTACAAAGAAAGAGGTGATTAAGAGTTGTATTACTTCGTTCTACTTTGATTAGCGTCAAAAGGAAAAACACATGACTATCACGTTCAAAACCATGCGTACATCTCACACAAGTCTTTATTCAGGGAGACCTTCTTATTATTTCATTGGTGCTCTAAAATTGTCAAAGAAAGAGGTGATTAGGAGTCCTATAACTTCGTTCTAGTTTGATTAGCATCAAAAGGAGCAATCCCATGACTATAGCGTTCAAAACGATGCGTAGTACATCTCACACAAGTCTTGATTTAGGAAGACCTTCTTATTGTTTCATTGGTTTTCTCAAATTGTCATTGAAAGAGGTATTTATGAGTCCAATGACTTCGTTCTAGTTTGGTTTGCATTAAAACTATTGCCTTCAAAACGATCCGTACATCTCACACAAGTCTTCATTTAGGAAGACCTTCTTATTGTTTCATTAGTTCTCTCAAATTATAAAAATATAGGTGATTATGAGTCCTATTACATCGTTCTAGTTGAAGATGGAATCAAAAGGATCAATCCCATCACTATCGCGTCCAAAACGATGCGTTGATCTCACACAAGTCTTCATTTAAGGAGACCTTCATATTGTTCCATTGGTTGTTTCAAATTTACAAAGAAAGAGGTGATTAAGAGTTGTATTACTTCGTTCTACTTTGATTAGCGTCAAAAGGAGAAACCCATGACTATCACGTTCAAAACCATGCGTACATCTCACACAAGTCTTTATTCAGGGAGACCTTCTTATTATTTCATTGGTGCTCTAAAATTGTCAAAGAAAGAGGTGATTAGGAGTCCTATAACTTCGTTCTAGTTTGATTAGCATCAAAAGGAGCAATCCCATGACTATCGCGTTCAAAACGATGCATAGTACATCTCACACAAGTCTTGATTTAGGAAGACCTTCTTATTGTTTCATTGGTTTTCTCAAATTGTCAATGAAAGAGGTTTTTATGAGTCCAATGACTTCGCTCTAGTTTGGTTTGCATCAAAACTATTGCCTTCAAAACGATCCGTACATCTCACACAAGTCTTCATTTAGGAAGACCTTCTTATTGTTTCATTAGTTCTCTCAAATTATAAAAATATAGGTGATTATGAGTCCTATTACATCGTTCTAGTTGAAGATGGAATCAAAAGGATCAATCCCATCACTATCGCATCCAAAACGATGCGTTGATCTCACACAAGTCTTCATTTAGGGAGACCTTCATATTGTTCCATTGGTTGTTTCAAATTTACAAAGAAAGAGGTGATTAAGAGTTGTATTACTTCGTTCTACTTTGATTAGCGTCAAAAGGAGAAACCCATGACAATCACGTTCAAAACCATGCGTACATCTCACACAAGTCTTTATTCAGGGAGACCTTCTTATTATTTCATTGGTGCTCTAAAATTTTCAAAGAAAGAGGTGATTAGGAGTCCTATAACTTCGTTCTAGTTTGATTAGCATCAAAAGGAGCAATCCCATGACTATCGCGTTCAAAACGATGCATAGTACATCTCACACAAGTCTTGATTTAGGAAGACCTTCTTATTGTTTCATTGGTTTTCTCAAATTGTCAATGAAAGAGGTATTTATGAGTCCAATGACTTCGTTCTAGTTTGGTTTGCATCAAAACTATTGCCTTCAAAACGATCCGTACATCTCACACAAGTCTTCATTTAGGAAGACCTTCTTATTGTTTCATTAGTTCTCTCAAATTATAAAAATATAGGTGATTATGAGTCCTATTACATCGTTCTAGTTGAAGATGGAATCAAAAGGATCAATCCCATCACTATCGCGTCCAAAACGATGCGTTGATCTCACACAAGTCTTCATTTAGGGAGACCTTCATATTGTTCCATTGGTTGTTTCAAATTTACAAAGAAAGAGGTGATTAAGAGTTGTATTACTTCGTTCTACTTTGATTAGCGTCAAAAGGAGAAACACATGACTATCACGTTCAAAACCATGCGTACATCTCACACAAGTCTTTATTCAGGTAGACCTTCTTATTATTTCATTGGTGCTCTAAAATTGTCAAAGAAAGAGGTGATTAGGAGTCCTATAACTTCGTTCTAGTTTGATTAGCATCAAAAGGAGCAATCCCATGACTATCGCGTTCAAAACGATGCGTAGTACATCTCACACAAGTCTTGATTTAGGAAGACCTTATTGTTTCATTGGTTTTCTCAAATTGTCAATGAAAGAGGTTTTTATGAGTCCAATGAGTTCGTTCTAGTTTGGTTTGCATCAAAACTATTGCCTTCAAAACGATCCGTACATCTCACACAAGTCTTCATTTAGGAAGACCTTCTTATTGTTTCATTAGTTCTCTCAAATTATAAAAATATAGGTGATTATGAGTCCTATTACATCGTTCTAGTTGAAGATGGAATCAAAAGGATCAATCCCATCACTATCGCGTCCAAAACGATGCGTTGATCTCACACAAGTCTTCATTTAGGGAGACCTTCATATTGTTCCATTGGTTGTTTCAAATTTACAAAGAAAGAGGTGATTAAGAGTTGTATTACTTCGTTCTACTTTGATTAGAGTCAAAAGGAGAAACCCATGACTATCACGTTTAAAACCATGCGTACATCTCACACAAGTCTTTATTCAGGGAGACCTTCTTATTATTTCATTGGTGCTCTAAAATTGTCAAAGAAAGAGGTGATTAGGAGTCCTATAACTTCGTTCTAGTTTGATTAGCATCAAAAGGAGCAATCCCATGACTATCGCGTTCAAAACGATGCATAGTACATCTCACACAAGTCTTGATTTAGGAAGACCTTCTTATTGTTTCATTGGTTTTCTCAACTTGTCAATGAAAGAGGTTTTTATGAGTCCAATGACTTCGTTCTAGTTTGGTTTGCATCAAAACTATTGCCTTCAAAACGATCCGTACATCTCACACAAGTCTTCATTTAGGAAGACCTTCTTATTGTTTCATTAGTTCTCTCAAATTATAAAAATATAGGTGATTATGAGTCCTATTACATCGTTCTAGTTGAAGATGGAATCAAAAGGATCAATCCCATCACTATCGCGTCCAAAACGATGCGTTGATCTCACACAAGTCTTCATTTAGGGAGACCTTCATATTGTTCCATTGGTTCTTTCAAATTTACAAAGAAAGAGGTGATTAAGAGTTGTATTACTTCGTTCTACTTTGATTAGCGTCAAAAGGAGAAACACATGACTATCACGTTCAAAACCATGCGTACATCTCGCACAAGTCTTTATTCAGGTAGACCTTCTTATTATTTCATTGGTGCTCTAAAATTGTCAAAGAAAGAGGTGATTAGGAGTCCTATAACTTCGTTCTAGTTTGATTAGCATCAAAAGGAGCAATCCCATGACTATCGCGTTCAAAACGATGCGTAGTACATCTCACACAAGTCTTGATTTAGGAAGACCTTATTGTTTCATTGGTTTTCTCAAATTGTCAATGAAAGAGGTTTTTATGAGTCCAATGAGTTCGTTCTAGTTTGGTTTGCATCAAAACTATTGCCTTCAAAACGATCCGTACATCTCACACAAGTCTTCATTTAGGAAGACCTTCTTATTGTTTCATTAGTTCTCTCAAATTATAAAAATATAGGTGATTATGAGTCCTATTACATCGTTCTAGTTGAAGATGGAATCAAAAGGATCAATCCCATCACTATCGCGTCCAAAACGATGCGTTGATCTCACACAAGTCTTCATTTAGGGAGACCTTCATATTGTTTTTTTTTTGCTAAATTTAGACTGTATTAAAAAAAGAAAGGGAAGTTACAAAATCTCATGGGGAACCCCAATCAGAATATAACAAAGACATCATAGGACATGCCCTATGATGTCAAGACTATATAGGAAAACAAGGCGCAAACGCCCAACAAGACTGTCGAAGACAGAAAATCCAAAAACAACAAAAGAACAATAAAGAAAATCAGGTGACATAAGCTGCTCACGTAAGATAACCTCAGCAAACCGAAACATGTAGCAAAAACAAGCAGAGCATAAAACTGCAACACTGAACTAGGAAGCAGCAACACAACTGCCACAGCAGCAAACCAAAGCAACAGTAATGGACCGAATGCCACAGCAAACCAAACCAAAGCAACAGTTCATGCCAGCAGCCAGCAGCCAGCAGAACAGTAATGCCACAGCAAACCAGTAGAACAGTAATGCCACAGCAGAACAGTAATGCCACAGCAGAACAGTAAGCAACAGTAATGCCACAGCAAACCAAACCAAAGCAACAGTTCATGCCAGCAGCCAGCAGAACAGAAAACCAAGGCCCGAAAATGAGCAGCAGCAATGGACCAAAGCATAAAAAGCAACAGTAGCACCTGCAGCAAACTGGCTCAAGACAGACCAAACCAACATACAACATCTGCTAGGAAACCACAGCAGCAACAGACCAAGCAACATCAACCAGAGCATAAACCAGAAGCAAACAGCAGAAATCAGCATCAAGGAACGAACAGCAGCAGGCAACTTGCAAAGGTCAACCAAGGCAGAGACCAAGTTAACCCAGCAGGACCAGCAGCAGCAAGCTGGCAGTAGAGCAAACCACAGCCAACGAAGCTGAAGTTGGCCCAAAAGCCAACCGCAGCAAACAACCCAGAACCTCAGCAACAACAGAGGGAAGAGCATTCAACAGCAGCAACCAATAGAAACTTGCAGCCAGTTGCAAGGAGAATGCAGCAGCACGACCCGTAGAAGCATCCAACCCTCATGGGAGAAACCCAATCAGGAAGCAGCAGCAGTAAATCGACAGCAGCAGAAAAGAGGGAACCCAGATGCCCAAGGCAGCAGCCGGCAGCACATAGCCCAAATACTCGGAAAGCAAGCAGCAGAGTGCATAGCCGACCCATCAACAAGCAGCAGCAGCCAGCATACAGTCCAAATTTGCAGCACACAGCCCAAATACAAGTGACAGCAGCCAGCATCAACAAACAGCAGCAGAAACAGTTACAACACAGGAACAACAATCCCACCCATGAACTCACAGGAACAGAACAAGCATAGTTACAACACAAAGGATCTATAGCAAATTCTAGACTTAATTTTTTGAAATTTGGCATTGGAGTGAAGCCCACACTTAATCAAATGGATAATATCACGGATAAGAGTCCGAGCAGGTATGGAAGAATGTGAGAAAATCCTAGCATTCCTTTCGGTCCATATTTTATAAACCACAGCAGCAAATCCAGAATGGAGAAGACTATAATGAAAGTTTTTGCAAGAGCGGGAATAGATAAAGCAAGTAATGGAGGCCCAACTCCTACTAAACCCTCTCCAACCGCACTGCCTAAGGACAGCAACCAGGATCTGAAAAGAGAAGGAGCATTCAAAGAATAAATGGTTGAATGTTTCCCTATCATTCGAGCAAAGAACACACATAGGGTTGATATCAAGGCCAAATTGAGTCAGATTGTCAAGGGTCCGAAGCCCCTTATGAAAAGCTAGCCAGAGAATAAAAGATTGCCGGGGGGGCACAATCTTATGCCAAACCAAGCTATGCCAAGACACAGTTGGCCCAGCTATCCGAATAGAATTCCAGATAGTAGCAGCCTTAACAACTTTAGCTTTGGTACCTTCCCAGAGAAGGCCATCACAGTTCGCTGAATTACACGGTCTTGAAAGGTCAAAGGAATTTCGAAACGCAATGACATCTTGATGATTCGATGCAGGCAACACCCACCTAGAATTTTGAATAATGCTATTCACACAGGCATGGGGACCGAGGTCGGAGTTAACAATCAGAGACGAATGGACAGAATTGAAAAAAGAAGATTGGCCAATCCATGGGTCAAACCACAAGCTAGTATTAGCACCATTTCCTATGTCATAAGAAATGTGCCTACGGGCAAGATCCCTGCATTGCAATACTTTCCTCCATATCCAAGAGCAGTCAGAAGGAATAGGAATAGCCCAGAAAGATTTATTTTTTAGCATAGTAGCATGAACCCATTTAGCCCAAAGAGAAGATGAAAAGGGATTGATGACATGCCAAAGTTGCAGTAAGATAAGCGATTTATTCCATTCCGCAAGATTTTTTATTGCAAGACCACCCTCAGCAAAAGGAAGACAGATCTTTGTCCAAGCAACTTTAGAGCCATGCAAGTCCATGGATGGGCCCTTCCATAAGAATCTAGACATGGAAGACTGAAGATCTTTCAAAACTGCTGCAGGAAGAATGAAGTGAGCCGACCAATAGGCTTGGGTGGCGAAGATAACTGACTTGATAAGTTGCATACGACCGGCGTATGAGAGAAATTTATTGGTCCAAGAGCTTATTTTGGCTTTGACCTTATCAAGAAGGGGCCGGCACTCCGCAAGGCTAAGTTTTGAGGTGATCAAGGGAACCCCCAAGAATTTTGCAGGGAAACCCCCCAATTGGAAGTTTAAAAGACTAATAATAAGATTCGATTGGGCAGGAGGGACATGGAAGAGGAAACACATACTCTTCGAGGCATTAATGTGGAGCCCCGAGCCCAAGGAAAATTGGTCAAGGCAAGTCTTAATAATCTTGACAGAATCAATGTCACCATGACAAAAGATAAGAATATCATCCGCAAAGCAGAGGTGAGTGAGAGATAATGGCGCAGAACGCCAATGAAACTTGAAAGAGGCTT
>JAINUT010001963.1:0-27056 GCA_020205555.1 Panax stipuleanatus
TTTTATGAGTCCAATGACTTCGTTCTAGTTTGGTTTGCATCAAAACTATGCCTTCAAAACGATCCGTACATCTCACACAAGTCTTCATTTAGGAAGACCTTCTTATTGTTTTATTAGTTCTCTCAAATTATAAAAATATAGGTGATTATGAGTCCTATTACATCGTTCTAGTTGAAGATAGAATCAAAAGGATCAATCCCATCACTATCGCGCCCAAAACGATGCGTTGATCTCACACAAGTTTTCATTTAGGGAGACCTTCATATTGTTCCATTGGTTGTTTCAAATTTACAAAGAAAGAGGTGATTAAGAGTTGTATTACTTCGTTCTACTTTGATTAGCGTCAAAAGGAAAAACCCATGACTATCACGTTCAAAACCATGCGTACATCTCACACAAGTCTTTATTCAGGGAGATTCTTATTATTTAATTGGTGCTCTTAAATTGTCAAAGAAAGAGGTGATTAGGAGTCCTATAACTTCGTTCTAGTTTGATTAGCATCAAAAGGAGCAATCCCATGACTATAGCGTTCAAAACGATGCGTAGTACATCTCACACAAGTCTTGATTTAGGAAGACCTTCTTATTGTTCATTGGTTTTCTCAAATTGTCAATGAAAGAGGTATTTATGAGTCCAATGACTTCGTTCTAGTTTGGTTTGCATTAAAACTAGTGCCTTCAAAACGATCCGTACATCTCACACAAGTCTTCATTTAGTTAGACCTTCTTATTGTTTCATTAATTCTCTCAAATTGTACAAATATAGGTGCTTATGAGTCCTATTACATCGTTCTGGTTGAAGATAGAATCAAAAGGAGCAATCTCATCACTATCGTGTCCAAAACTATGCGTTGATCTCATACAAGTCTTCGTTTAGGGAGACCTTCATATTGTTCCATTGGTTGTTTCAAATTTACAAAGAAAGAGATGATTAAGAGTTGTATTACTTCGTTCTACTTTGATTAGCGACAAAAGGAGAAACCCATGACTATCACGTTCAAAAACCATGCGTACATCTCACACAAGTCTTCATTTAGGGAGACCTTCTTACTATTTCATTGGTGCTCTAAAATTGTCAAGAAAGAGGTGATAGGAGTCCTATAACTTCGTTCTAGTTGATTAGCATCAAAGAAGACATCCCATGACTATCCGCGTTCCAAACGATGCGTAACATCTCACACAAGTCTTATTTAAGAGACTGTTCTATTGTTTCCTTTGTTCTCTACAAATTATCAACGAAAGGAGATGTTTAGGAGTCCTATTACTTCGTTATCATGTGATTAGCATCTAAACGAGGCATTCCATGAATTATCGCGTTAAAACGATGGTACATCTCACACAAGTCTTGATTTAAGGGAGAACTTCTTATTGTGTTTCATTGGTTCCCACAAATGTATCAAAGACAGGTCAGGTGACTGTGCGTCCTATGACTTCCTTTCTATTTCGATTAGCATTAACTGGAGCACTCAAAACGATCCGTACATCTCACACAAGTCTTCATTTAGGAGACCTTCTTATTATTCATTAGTTTTCACAAATTGCAAAATATTAATTATGAGTCATATTACTTCGTTCTAGTTTCAAATTAGCATCAAAGGAGCAATCGAATCAATATCGCGTCCAAAATGATGCGTAGATCTCACACAAGTCTTCATTTAGGGAGAACTTCATATTGTTTCATTGGTTGTATCTAACTTAACAAAGAAAGATGTGTGATTAAGTTTGTATTACTTCGTTCTTCTTTGATTAGCGGTTTTTAAAAGGAGAAACCCATGAACTGTGTCGTTCAAAACCATGAGTACATCTCACACTAGTCTTCATGTAGGGAGACCTATTGTTTCATTGGTGTTCTAAAATTATCAAAGAAATAGGTGATTAGGAGTCTATAACTTCGTTCTTGTTTGATTAGCATCAAAAGAGCAATTTCTATGACTATCGCGTTTCAAAACCATGCATACATCTCACACAAGTCTTCATTTAAGGAGACCTTCTTATTGTTTCATTGGTTCTCTAAACTAGTCAAGGAAAGAGGTGATTTAGGAGTTCTATTTACTTCGTTTCTAATATGATTAGCATCGAAAGGAGGCATTCCATGACTATCGCGTTAAAAACGATGCGTAGTACATCTCACACAAGTCTTGATTTAGGAAGACCTTTTTATTGTTTCATTGGTTTTCTCAAATTGTCATGAAAGAGGTTTTTATTGAGTCCAATGACTTCGTTCTAGATTGATTTGCATCAAAAGGAGCAGTCCAATCACTAGTGCCTTCAAAACGATCCGTACATCTCACACAAGTCTTCATTTAGGAAGACTTCTTATTGTTTCATTTAATTATCTCAAATTGTAAAAATATAGGTGATTATGAGTCTATTACATCGTTCTAGTTGAAGATATAATCAAAGGAGCAATCCATCACTATCACGTCCCAAAATGATCGTAGATCTCACACAAGTCTTCATTTAGGGAGACATTCATATTGTTCCATTGGTTGTTTCAAATTTACAAATAAAGAGGTGATTAAGAGTTGTATTACCTTCGTTCTACTTTTATTAGCGTCAAAAGGAGAAACCTATGACTATCACGTTCAAAACCATGCGTACATCTCACACAAGTCTTCATTTAGGGAGACCTTCTTATTATTTCATTGGTGCTCTAAAATTATCAAAGAAAGAGGTGATTAGGAGTTCTATTACTTCGTTCTAATATGATTAGCATCAAAGGAGCAATCTCATGACTATCGCGTTAAAACGATGCGTAGTACATCTCACACAAGTCTTGATTTAGGAAGACCTTCTTATTGTTTCATTGGTTTCCTCAAATGTTAATGAAAGAGGTTTTTATGAGTCCAATGACTTCGTTCTAGTTTGGTTTGCATCAAAACTATTGATTTCAAAACGATCCGTACATCTCACACAAGTCTTCATATAGGAAGACCTTCTTATTGTTTCATTAGTTCTCTCAAATTGTAAAAATATAGGTGATTATGAGTCCTATTACATCGTTCTAGTTGAAGATAGAATCAAAAGGAGCAATCCCATCACTATCACGTCCAAAACGATGCGTTGATCTCACACAAGTCTTCATTTAGGGAGACCTTCGTATTGTTCCATTGGTTGTTTCAAATTTACAAAGAAGAGGTGATTACGAGTTGTATTACTTCGTTCTACTTTGATTAGCGTCAAAAGGAGAAACCCATGACTATCACGTTCAAAACCATGCGTACATCTCACACAAGTCTTATTTAGGGAGACCTTCTTATTATTTAATTGGTGCTCTAAAATTGTCAAAGAAGAGGTGATTAGGAGTCCTATAACTTCGTTCTAGTTTGATTAGCATCAAAAGGAGCAATCCCATGACTATCGCGTTCAAAACGATGCGTACATCTCACACAAGTCTTATTTAAGAGACTTTCTTATTGTTTCATTTGTTCTCTAAAATTATCAAAGAAAGAGATGATTATGAGTCCTATTACTTCGTTCTAATTTGATTAGCATCAAAACGAGCATTCCATGACTATCGCGTTAAAAACGATGTGTATATCTCACACAAGTCTTCATTTAGGGGAGAACTTCTTATTGTTTCATTGGTTCCCTCAAATTATCAAAGAAAGAGGTGATTATGAGTCCTATGACTTCTTTCTATTTAGATTAGCATTAAATGGAGCAATCCTATCAATAGCGCCTTCAAAACAATCCGTACATCTCACACAAGTCTTCATTTAGGGAGACCTTCATATTGTTTCATTAGTTCTCACAAATTGTCAAAATATAGGTGATTATGAGTCATATTACTTGGTTCTAGTTGAAATTAGCATCAAAAGAAGCAATCCAATCAATATCGCGTCCAAAACGATGCGTAGATCTCACACAAGTCTTCATTTAGGGAGACCTTCATATTGTTTCATTGGTTGTATCAAATTTACAAAGAAAGAGGTGATTAAGAGTTGTATTACTTTGTTCTTCTTTGATTAGCGTTACAAGGAGAAACCCATGACTGTGGCATTCAAAACCATGCGTACATCTCAGGCAAGTGTTCATTTAGGGAGACCTTATTGTTTCATTGGTGTTCTAAAATTGTCAAAGAAATAGGTGATTAGGAGTCCTATAACTTCGTTCTTGTTTGATTAGAATCAAAATGAGCAATTCCAAGACTATCGCGTTCAAAACCATGCATACATCTCACACAAGTCTTCATTTAAGGAGACCTTATTATTGCTTCATTGGTTCTCTAAAATTGTCAAAGAAAGAGGTGATTAGGAGTTCTATTACTTCGTTCTAATATGATTAGCATCAAAAGCAGCAATCCCATGAATATCGCATTAAAAACGATGCATAATACATCTCACACAAGTCTTGATTTAGGAAGACCTTATTGTTTCATTAGTTTTCTCAAATTGTCAATGAAAGAGGTTTTTATGAGTCCAATGACTTCGTTCTAGTTTGATTTGCATCAAAAGGTACAGTCCAATCACTAGTGCCTTCAAAACGATCCGTACATCTCACACAAGTCTTCATTTAGGAAGACCTTCTTATTATTTCATTAGTTCTCTCAAATTGTAAAAATATAGGTGATTATGAGTCCTATTACATCGTTCTAGTTGAAGATAGATCAAAAGGAGCAATCCCATCACTATCACGTCCAAAACGATGTGTTGATCTCACACAAGTCTTCATTTAGGGAGACCTTCATATTGTTCCATTGGTTGTTTCAAATTTACAAAGAAAGAGGTGATTAAGAGTTGTATTACTTCGTTCTACTTTGATTAGCGTCAAAAGGAGAAACCCATGACTATCATGTTCAAAACCTTGTGTACATCTCACACAAGTCTTTATTTAGGGAGACCTTCTTATTATTTCATTGGTGCTCTAAAATTGTCAAAGAAAGAGGTGATTAGGAGTTCTATTACTTCGTTCTAATAAGATTAGCATCAAAAGGAGCAATCCCATGACTATCGCGTTAAAAACGATGCGTAGTACATCTCACACAAGTCTTGATTTAGGAAGACCTTCTTATTGTTTCATTGGTTTTCTCAAATTGTCAATGAAAGAGGTTTTTATGAGTCCAATGACTTCGTTCTAGTTTGGTTTGCATCAAAACTATTGCCTTCAAAACGATCCGTATATCTCACACAAGTCTTCATTTAGGAAGACCTTCTTATTGTTTCATTAGTTCTCTCAAATTATAAAAATATAGGTGATTATGAGTCCTATTACAACGTTCTAGTTGAAGATAGAATCAAAAGGATCAATCCCATCACTATCGCGCCCAAAACGATGCGTTGATCTCACACAAGTCTTCATTTAGGGAGACCTTCATATTGTTCCATTGGTTGTTTCAAATTTACAAAGAAAGAGGAGATTAAGAGTTGTATTACTTCGTTCTACTTTGATTAGCGTCAAAAGGAAAAACCCATGACTATCACGTTCAAAACCATGCGTACATCTCACACAAGTCTTTATTCAGGGAGACCTTCTTATTATTTAATTGGTGCTCTTAAATTGTCAAAGAAAGAGGTGATTAGGAGTCCTATAACTTTGTTCTAGTTTGATTAGCATCAAAAGGAGCAATCCCATGACTATAGCGTTCAAAACGATGCGTAGTACATCTCACACAAGTCTTGATTTAGGAAGACCTTCTTATTGTTTCATTGGTTTTCTTAAATTGTCAATGAAAGAGGTATTTATGAGTCCAATGACTTCGTTCTAGTTTGGTTTGCATTAAAACTAGTGCCTTCAAAACGATCCGTACATCTCACACAAGTCTTCATTTAGTTAGACCTTCTTATTGTTTCATTAATTCTCTCAAATTGTACAAATATAGGTGCTTATGAGTCCTATTACATCGTTCTGGTTGAAGATAGAATCAAAAGGAGCAATCTCATCACTATCGTGTCCAAAACTATGCGTTGATCTCATACAAGTCTTCGTTTAGGGAGACCTTCATATTGTTCCATTGGTTGTTTCAAATTTACAAAGAAAGAGATGATTAAGAGTTGTATTA
Organism: Panax stipuleanatus; assembly: GCA_020205555.1. Lineage (NCBI taxonomy): Eukaryota > Viridiplantae > Streptophyta > Magnoliopsida > Apiales > Araliaceae > Panax > Panax stipuleanatus. Next base: position 6,001 of record JAINUT010001963.1, read on the forward strand.
CTTCGTTCTACTTTGATTAGCGTCAAAAGGAGAAACCCATGACTATCACGTTCAAAACCATGCGTACATCTCACACAAGTCTTCATTTAGGGAGACCTTCTTACTATTTCATTGGTGCTCTAAAATTGTCAAAGAAAGAGGTGATTAGGAGTCCTATAACTTCGTTCTAGTTTGATTAGCATCAAAAGAAGCAATCCCATGACTATCGCGTTCAAAACGATGCGTACATCTCACACAAGTCTTTATTTAAAGAGACTTTCTTATTGTTTCATTTGTTCTCTAAAATTATCAAAGAAAGAGATGTTTATGAGTCCTATTACTTCGTTATAATTTGATTAGCATCAAAACGAGCATTCCATGATTATCGCGTTAAAAACGATGGGTACATCTCACACAAGTCTTGATTTAGGGGAGAACTTCTTATTGTTTCATTGGTTCCCACAAATTATCAAAGAACGAGGTGACTGTGAGTCCTATGACTTCTTTCTATTTAGATTAGCATTAAATGGAGCAATCAAAACGATCCGTACATCTCACACAAGTCTTCATTTAGGAGACCTTCTTATTATTTCATTAGTTTTCACAAATTGTCAAAATATTGATTATGAGTCATATTACTTCGTTCTAGTTGAAATTAGCATCAAAAGGAGCAATCGAATCAATATCGCGTCCAAAATGATGCGTAGATCTCACACAAGTCTTCATTTAGGGAGACATTCATATTGTTTCATTGGTTGTATCAAATTAACAAAGAAAGAGGTGATTAAGAGTTGTATTACTTCGTTCTTCTTTGATTAGCGTTAAAAGGAGAAACCCATGACTGTGTCGTTCAAAACCATGCGTACATCTCACACTAGTCTTCATTTAGGGAGACCTTATTGTTTCATTGGTGTTCTAAAATTATCAAAGAAATAGGTGATTAGGAGTCCTATAACTTCGTTCTTGTTTGATTAGCATCAAAAGGAGCAATTCTATGACTATCGCGTTCAAAACCATGCATACATCTCACACAAGTCTTCATTTAAGGAGACCTTCTTATTGTTTCATTGGTTCTCTAAACTAGTCAAAGAAAGAGGTGATTAGGAGTTCTATTACTTCGTTCTAATATGATTAGCATCGAAAGGAGCAATTCCATGACTATCGCGTTAAAAACGATGCGTAGTACATCTCACACAAGTCTTGATTTAGGAAGACCTTTTTATTGTTTCATTGGTTTTCTCAAATTGTCAATGAAAGAGGTTTTTATGAGTCCAATGACTTCGTTCTAGATTGATTTGCATCAAAAGGAGCAGTCCAATCACTAGTGCCTTCAAAACGATCCGTACATCTCACACAAGTCTTCATTTAGGAAGACTTTCTTATTGTTTCATTAATTATCTCAAATTGTAAAAATATAGGTGATTATGAGTCCTATTACATCGTTCTAGTTGAAGATATAATCAAAAAGAGCAATCCCATCACTATCACGTCCAAAATGATGCGTAGATCTCACACAAGTCTTCATTTAGGGAGACATTCATATTGTTCCATTGGTTGTTTCAAATTTACAAATAAAGAGGTGATTAAGAGTTGTATTACTTCGTTCTACTTTTATTAGCGTCAAAAGGAGAAACCTATGACTATCACGTTCAAAACCATGCGTACATCTCACACAAGTCTTCATTTAGGGAGACCTTCTTATTATTTCATTGGTGCTCTAAAATTATCAAAGAAAGAGGTGATTAGGAGTTCTATTACTTCGTTCTAATATGATTAGCATCAAAAGGAGCAATCTCATGACTATCGCGTTAAAAACGATGCGTAGTACATCTCACACAAGTCTTGATTTAGGAAGACCTTCTTATTGTTTCATTGGTTTTCTCAAATTGTTAATGAAAGAGGTTTCTATGAGTCCAATGACTTCGTTCTAGTTTGGTTTGCATCAAAACTATTGATTTCAAAACGATCCGTACATCTCACACAAGTCTTCATATAGGAAGACCTTCTTATTGTTTCATTAGTTCTCTCAAATTGTAAAAATATAGGTGATTATGAGTCCTATTACATCGTTCTAGTTGAAGATAGAATCAAAAGGAGCAATCCCATCACTATCACGTCCAAAACGATGCGTTGATCTCACACAAGTCTTCATTTAGGGAGACCTTCGTATTGTTCCATTGGTTGTTTCAAATTTACAAAGAAAGAGGTGATTACGAGTTGTATTACTTCGTTCTACTTTGATTAGCGTCAAAAGGAGAAACCCATGACTATCACGTTCAAAACCATGCGTACATCTCACACAAGTCTTTATTTAGGGAGACCTTCTTATTATTTAATTGGTGCTCTAAAATTGTCAAAGAAAGAGGTGATTAGGAGTCCTATAACTTCGTTCTAGTTTGATTAGCATCAAAAGGAGCAATCCCATGACTATCGCGTTCAAAACGATGCGTACATCTCACACAAGTCTTTATTTAAAGAGACTTTCTTATTGTTTCATTTGTTCTCTAAAATTATCAAAGAAAGAGATGATTATGAGTCCTATTACTTCGTTCTAATTTGATTAGCATCAAAACGAGCATTCCATGACTATCGCGTTAAAAACGATGTGTATATCTCACACAAGTCTTCATTTAGGGGAGAACTTCTTATTGTTTCATTGGTTCCCTCAAATTATCAAAGAAAGAGGTGATTATGAGTCCTATGACTTCTTTCTATTTAGATTAGCATTAAATGGAGCAATCCTATCAATAGCGCCTTCAAAACAATCCGTACATCTCACACAAGTCTTCATTTAGGGAGACCTTCATATTGTTTCATTAGTTCTCACAAATTGTCAAAATATAGGTGATTATGAGTCATATTACTTGGTTCTAGTTGAAATTAGCATCAAAAGAAGCAATCCAATCAATATCGCGTCCAAAACGATGCGTAGATCTCACACAAGTCTTCATTTAGGGAGACCTTCATATTGTTTCATTGGTTGTATCAAATTTACAAAGAAAGAGGTGATTAAGAGTTGTATTACTTTGTTCTTCTTTGATTAGCGTTACAAGGAGAAACCCATGACTGTGGCATTCAAAACCATGCGTACATCTCAAGCAAGTGTTCATTTAGGGAGACCTTATTGTTTCATTGGTGTTCTAAAATTGTCAAAGAAATAGGTGATTAGGAGTCCTATAACTTCGTTCTTGTTTGATTAGAATCAAAATGAGCAATTCCAAGACTATCGCGTTCAAAACCATGCATACATCTCACACAAGTCTTCATTTAAGGAGACCTTATTATTGCTTCATTGGTTCTCTAAAATTGTCAAAGAAAGAGGTGATTAGGAGTTCTATTACTTCGTTCTAATATGATTAGCATCAAAAACAGCAATCCCATGACTATCGCATTAAAAACGATGCATAATACATCTCACACAAGTCTTGATTTAGGAAGACCTTATTGTTTCATTAGTTTTCTCAAATTGTCAATGAAAGAGGTTTTTATGAGTCCAATGACTTCGTTCTAGTTTGATTTGCATCAAAAGGTACAGTCCAATCACTAGTGCCTTCAAAACGATCCGTACATCTCACACAAGTCTTCATTTAGGAAGACCTTCTTATTATTTCATTAGTTCTCTCAAATTGTAAAAATATAGGTGATTATGAGTCCTATTACATCGTTCTAGTTGAAGATAGATCAAAAGGAGCAATCCCATCACTATCACGTCCAAAACGATGTGTTGATCTCACACAAGTCTTCATTTAGGGAGACCTTCATATTGTTCCATTGGTTGTTTCAAATTTACAAAGAAAGAGGTGATTAAGAGTTGTATTACTTCGTTCTACTTTGATTAGCGTCAAAAGGAGAAACCCATGACTATCATGTTCAAAACCTTGTGTACATCTCACACAAGTCTTTATTTAGGGAGACCTTCTTATTATTTCATTGGTGCTCTAAAATTGTCAAAGAAAGAGGTGATTAGGAGTTCTATTACTTCGTTCTAATAAGATTAGCATCAAAAGGAGCAATCCCATGACTATCGCGTTAAAAACGATGCGTAGTACATCTCACACAAGTCTTGATTTAGGAAGACCTTCTTATTGTTTCATTGGTTTTCTCAAATTGTCAATGAAAGAGGTTTTTATGAGTCCAATGACTTCGTTCTAGTTTGGTTTGCATCAAAACTATTGCCTTCAAAACGATCCGTACATCTCACACAAGTCTTTATTTAGGAAGACCTTCTTATTGTTTCATTAGTTCTCTCAAATTATAAAATATAGGTGATTATGAGTCCTATTACATCGTTCTAGTTGAAGATAGAATCAAAAGGATCAATCCCATCACTATCGCGCCCAAAACGATGCGTTGATCTCACACAAGTCTTCATTTAGGGAGACCTTCATATTGTTCCATTGGTTGTTTCAAATTTACAAAGAAAGAGGTGATTAAGAGTTGTATTACTTCGTTCTACTTTGATTAGCGTCAAAAGGAGAAACCCATGACTATCACGTTCAAAAACCATGCGTACATCTCACACAAGTCTTTATTCAGGGAGACCTTCTTATTATTTCATTGGTGCTCTAAAATTGTCAAAGAAAAAGGTGATTAGGAGTCCTATAACTTCGTTCTAGTTTGATTAGCATCAAAAGGAGCAATCCCATGACTATCGCGTTCAAAACGATGCGTACATCTCACACGAGTCTTTATTTAAAGAGACTTTCTTATTGTTTCATTTGTTCTCTAAAATTATCAAAGAAAGAGATGATTATGAGTCCTATTACTTCGTTCTAATTTGATTAGCATCAAAACGAGCATTCCATGACTATCGCGTTAAAAACGATGTGTACATCTCACACAAGTCTTCATTTAGGGGAGAACTTCTTATTGTTTCATTGGTTCCCTCAAATTATCAAAGAAAGAGGTGATTATGAGTCCTATGACTTCTTTCTATTTTGATTAGCATTAAATGGAGTAATCCTATCAATAGCGCCTTCAAAACGATCTGTACATCTCACACAAGTCTTCATTTAGGGAGACCTTCTCATTGTTTCATTAGTTTTCATAAATTGTCAAAATATAGGTGATTATTAGTCATATTACTTGGTTCTAGTTGAAATTAGCATCAAAAGGAGCAATCCAATCAATATCGCGTCCAAAACGATGCGTAGATCTCACACAAATCTTCATTTAGGGAGACCTTCATACTGTTTCATTGGTTGTATCAAATTTACAAAGAAAGAGGTGATTAAGAGTTGTATTACTTTGTTCTTCTTTGATTAGCGTTACAAGGAGAAACCCATGACTGTGGCATTCAAAACCATGCGTACATCTCAGACAAGTATTCATTTAGGGAGACCTTATTGTTTCATTGGTGTTCTAAAATTGTCAAAGAAATAGGTGATTAGGAGTCCTATAACTTCGTTCTTGTTTGATTAGAATCAAAATGAGCAATTCCAAGACTATCGCGTTCAAAACCATGCATACATCTCGCACAAGTCTTCATTTAAGGAGACCTTAATATTGCTTCGTTGGTTCTCTAAAATTGTCAAAAAAAGAGGTGATTAGGAGTTCTATTACTTCGTTCTAATATGATTAGCATCAAAAGGAGCAATCCCATGACTATCGCGTTAACAACGATGCGTAGTACATCTCACACAAGTCTTGATTTAGGAAGACCTTCTTATTGTTTCATTGGTTTTCTTAAATTGTCAATGAAAGAGGTTTTTATGAGTCCAATGACTTCGTTCTAGTTTGATTTGCATCAAAAGGAGCAGTCCAATCACAAGTACCTTCAAAACGATCCGTACATCTCACACAAATCTTCATTTAGGAAGACCTTCTTATTGTTTCATTAGTTCTCTCAAATTGTAAAAATATAGGTGATTATGAGTCCTATTACATCGTTCTAGTTGAAGATAGAATCAAAAGGAGCAATCCCATCATTATCGCGTCCAAAATGATGCGTAGATCTCACACAAGTCTTCATTTAGGGAGACCTTCATATTGTTCCATTGGTTGTTTCAAATTTACAAATAAAGAGGTGATTAAGAGTTGTATTACTTCGTTCTACTTTGATTAGCGTCAAAAGGAGAAACCTACGACTATCACTTTCAAAACCATGCGTACATCTCACACAAGTCTTCATTTAGGGAGACCTTCTTATTATTTCATTGGTGCTCTAAAATTTTCAAAGAAAGAGGTGATTAGGAGTTCTATTACTTCGTTCTAATATGATTAGCATCAAAAGGAGCAATCCCATGACTATCGCGTTAAAAACGATGCGTAGTACATCTCACACAAGTCTTGATTTAGGAAGACCTTCTTATTGTTTCATTGGTTTTCTCAAATTGTCAATGAAAGAGGTTTTTATGAGTCCAATGACTTCGTTCTAGTTTGGTTTGCATCAAAACTATTGCTTTCAAAACGATCCGTACATCTCACACAAGTCTTCATTTAGGAAGACCTTCTTATTGTTTCATTAGTTCTCTCAAATTATAAAAATATAGGTGATTATGAGTCCTATTACATCGTTCTAGTTGAAGATAGAATCAAAAGGATCAATCCCATCACTATCGCGTCCAAAACGATGCGTTGATCTCACACAAGTCTTCATTTAGGGAGACCTTCATATTGTTCCATTGGTTGTTTCAAATTTACAAAGAAAGAGGTGATTAAGAGTTGTATTATTCGTTCTACTTTGATTAGCGTCAAAAGGAAAAACCCATGACTATCACGTTCAAAACCATGCGTACATCTCACACAAGTCTTTATTCAGGGAGACCTTCTTATTATTTAATTGGTGCTCTTAAATTGTCAAAGAAAGAGGTGATTAGGAGTCCTATAACTTCGTTCTAGTTTGATTAGCATCAAAAGGAGCAATCCCATGACTATAGCGTTCAAAACGATGCGTAGTACATCTCACACAAGTCTTGATTTAGGAAGACCTTCTTATTGTTTCATTGGTTTTCTCAAATTGTCAATGAAAGAGGTATTTATGAGTCCAATGATTTCGTTCTAGTTTGGTTTGCAACAAAACTAGTGCCTTCAAAACAATTCGTATATCTCACACAAGTCTTTATTTAGTTAGACCTTCTTATTGTTTCACTAGTTCTTTCAAATTGTACAAATATAGGTGAATATGAGTCCTATTACATCGTTCTACTTGAAGATTGAATCAAAAGGAGCAATCCCATCACTATCATGTCCAAAACGATGCGTAGATCTCACACAAGTCTTCATTTAGGGAAACCTTTATATTGTTCCATTGGTTGTTTCAAATTTACAAAGAAAGAGGTGATTAAGAGTTGTATTACTTCGTTCTACTTTGATTAGCGTTAAAAGGAGAAACCCATGACTATCACGTTCAAAACCATGCGTACATCTCACACAAGTCTTCATTTAGGGAGACCTTCTTATTGTTTCATTAGTTTTCACAAATTGTCAAAATATTGATCATGAGTCATATTACTTCGTTCTAGTTGAAATTAGCATCAAAAGGAGCAATCCAATCAATATCGCGTCCAAAATGATGCGTAGATCTCACACAAGTCTTCATTTAGGGAGACATTCATATTGTTTCATTGGTTGTATCAAATCTACAAAGAAAGAGGTGATTAAGAGTTGTATTACTTCGTTCTTCTTTGATTAGCGTTAAAAGAAGAAACCCATGACTGTGGCGTTCAAAACCATGCGTACATCTCACACTAGTCTTTATTTAGGGAGACCTTATTGTTTCATTGGTGTTCTAAAATTGTCAAAGAAATAGGTGATTAGGAGTCCTACAACTTCGTTCTTGTTTGATTAGCATCAAAAGGAGCAATTCTATGACTATCGCATTCAAAACCATGCATACATCTCACACAAGTCTTCATTTAAGGAGACCTTCTTATTGTTTCATTGGTTCTCTAAAATTGTCAAAGAAAGAGGTGATTAGGAGTTCTATTACTTCGTTTTAATATGATTAGCATCAAAAGGAGCAATCTAATGACTATCGCGTTAAAAACGATGTGTAGTACATCTCACACAAGTCTTGATTTAGGAAGACCTTCTTATTGTTTCATTGGTTTTCTCAAATTGTCAATGAAAGAGGTTTTTATGAGTCCAATGACTTTGTTCTAGTTTGATTTGCATCAAAAGGAGCAGTCCAATCACTAGTGCCTTCAAAACGATCCGTACATCTCACACAAGTCTTCATTTAGGAAGACCTTCTTATTGTTTCATTAGTTCTCTCATATTGTAAAAATATAGGTGATTATGAATCCTATTACATCTTTCTAGTTGAAGATAGAATCAAAAGGAGCAATCCCATCACTATCGTGTCCAAAACGATGCGTAGTCTCACACAAGACTTCATTTAGGGAGACCTTCATATTGTTCCATTGGTTGTTTCAAATATTCAAATAAAGAGGTGATTAAGAGTTGTATTACTTCGTTTTACTTTGATTAGCGTCAAAAGGAGAAACCTATGACTATCACGTTCAAAACCATGCGTACATCTCACACAAGCCTTCATTTAGGGAGACCTTCTTATTATTTCATTGGTGCTCTAAAATTGTCAAAGAAAGAGGTGATTAGGAGTTCTATTACTTCGTTCTAATATGATTAGCATCAAAAGGAGCAATCCCATGACTATCGCGTTAAAAACGATGCGTAGTACATCTCACACAAGTCTTGATTTAGGAAGACCTTCTTATTGTTTCATTGGTTTTCTCAAATTGTCAATGAAAGAGGTATTTATGAGTCCAATGACTTCGTTCTAGTTTGGTTTGCATCAAAACTATTGCCTTCAAAACGATCCGTACATCTCACACAAGTCTTCATTTAGGAAGACCTTCTTATTGTTTCATTAGTTCTCTCAAATTATAAAAATATAGGTGATTATGAGTCCTATTACATCGTTCTAGTTGAAGATAGAATCAAAAGGATCAATCCCATCACTATCGCGTCCAAAACGATGCGTTGATCTCACACAAGTCTTCATTTAGGGAGACCTTCATATTGTTCCATTGGTTGTTTCAAATTTACAAAGAAAGAGGTGATTAAGAGTTGTATTACTTCGTTCTACTTTGATTAGCGTCAAAAGGAGAAACCCATGACTATCACGTTCAAAACCATGCGTACATCTCACACAAGTCTTTATTCAGGGAGACCTTCTTATTATTTAATTGGTGCTCTTAAATTGTCAAAGAAAGAGGTGATTAGGAGTCCTATAACTTCGTTCTAGTTTGATTAGCATCAAAAGGAGCAATCCCATGACTATAGCGTTCAAAACGATGCGTAGTACATCTCACACAAGTCTTGATTTAGGAAGACCTTCTTATTGTTTCATTGGTTTTCTCAAATTGTCAATGAAAGAGGTATTTATGAGTCCAATGACTTCGTTCTAGTTTGGTTTGCATTAAAACTAGTGCCTTCAAAACGATCCGTACATCTCACACAAGTCTTCATTTAGTTAGACCTTCTTATTGTTTCATTAATTCTCTCAAATTGTACAAATATAGGTGCTTATGAGTCCTATTACATCGTTCTGGTTGAAGATAGAATCAAAAGGAGCAATCTCATCACTATCGTGTCCAAAACTATGCGTTGATCTCATACAAGTCTTCGTTTAGGGAGACCTTCATATTGTTCCATTGGTTGTTTCAAATTTACAAAGAAAGAGATGATTAAGAGTTGTATTACTTCGTTCTACTTTGATTAGCGTCAAAAGGAGAAACCCATGACTATCACGTTCAAAAACCATGCGTACATCTCACACAAGTCTTCATTTAGGGAGACCTTCTTATTATTTCATTGGTGCTCTAAAATTGTCAAAGAAAGAGGTGATTAGGAGTCCTATAACTTCGTTCTAGTTTGATTAGCATCAAAAGAAGCAATCCCATGACTATCGCGTTCAAAACGATGCGTACATCTCACACAAGTCTTTATTTAAAGAGACTTTCTTATTGTTTCATTTGTTCTCTAAAATTATCAAAGAAAGAGATGTTTATGAGTCCTATTACTTCGTTATAATTTGATTAGCATCAAAACGAGCATTCCATGATTATCGCGTTAAAAACGATGGGTACATCTCACACAAGTCTTGATTTAGGGGAGAACTTCTTATTGTTTCATTGGTTCCCACAAATTATCAAAGAACGAGGTGATTATGAGTCCTATGACTTCTTTCTATTTAGATTAGCATTAAATGGAGCAATCAAAACGATCCGTACATCTCACACAAGTCTTCATTTAGGAGACCTTCTTATTATTTCATTAGTTTTCACAAATTGTCAAAATATTGATTATGAGTCATATTACTTCGTTCTAGTTGAAATTAGCATCAAAAGGAGCAATCGAATCAATATCGCGTTCAAAATGATGCGTAGATCTCACACAAGTCTTCATTTAGGGAGACATTCATATTGTTTCATTGGTTGTATCAAATTAACAAAGAAAGAGGTGATTAAGAGTTGTATTACTTCGTTCTTCTTTGATTAGCGTTAAAAGGAGAAACCCATGACTGTGTCGTTCAAAACCATGCGTACATCTCACACTAGTCTTCATTTAGGGAGACCTTATTGTTTCATTGGTGTTCTAAAATTATCAAAGAAATAGGTGATTAGGAGTCCTATAACTTCGTTCTTGTTTGATTAGCATCAAAAGGAGCAATTCTATGACTATCGCGTTCAAAACCATGCATACATCTCACACAAGTCTTCATTTAAGGAGACCTTCTTATTGTTTCATTGGTTCTCTAAACTAGTCAAAGAAAGAGGTGATTAGGAGTTCTATTACTTCGTTCTAATATGATTAGCATCGAAAGGAGCAATTCCATGACTATCGCGTTAAAAACGATGCGTAGTACATCTCACACAAGTCTTGATTTAGGAAGACCTTTTTATTGTTTCATTGGTTTTCTCAAATTGTCAATGAAAGAGGTTTTTATGAGTCCAATGACTTCGTTCTAGATTGATTTGCATCAAAAGGAGCAGTCCAATCACTAGTGCCTTCAAAACGATCCGTACATCTCACACAAGTCTTCATTTAGGAAGACTTTCTTATTGTTTCATTAATTATCTCAAATTGTAAAAATATAGGTGATTATGAGTCCTATTACATCGTTCTAGTTGAAGATATAATCAAAAGGAGCAATCCCATCACTATCGCGTCCAAATGATGCGTAGATCTCACACAAGTCTTCATTTAGGGAGACATTCATATTGTTCCATTGGTTGTTTCAAATTTACAAATAAAGAGGTGATTAAGAGTTGTATTACTTCGTTCTACTTTTATTAGCGTCAAAAGGAGAAACCTATGACAATCACGTTCAAAACCATGCGTACATCTCACACAAGTCTTCATTTAGGGAGACCTTATTATTTCATTGGTGCTCTAAAATTATCAAAGAAAGAGGTGATTAGGAGTTCTATTACTTCGTTCTAATATGATTAGCATCAAAAGGAGCAATCTCATGACTATCGCATTAAAAACGATGCGTAGTACATCTCACACAAGTCTTGATTTAGGAAGACCTTCTTATTGTTTCATTGGTTTTCTCAAATTGTTAATGAAAGAGGTTTTTATGAGTCCAATGACTTCGTTCTAGTTTGGTTTGCATCAAAACTATTGATTTCAAAACGATCCGTACATCTCACACAAGTCTTCATATAGGAAGACCTTCTTATTGTTTCATTAGTTCTCTCAAATTGTAAAAATATAGGTGATTATGAGTCCTATTACATCGTTCTAGTTGAAGATAGAATCAAAAGGAGCAATCCCATCACTATCACGTCCAAAACGATGCGTTGATCTCACACAAGTCTTCATTTAGGGAGACCTTCGTATTGTTCCATTGGTTGTTTCAAATTTACAAAGAAAGAGGTGATTACGAGTTGTATTACTTCGTTCTACTTTGATTAGCGTCAAAAGGAGAAACCCATGACTATCACGTTCAAAACCATGCGTACATCTCACACAAGTCTTTATTTAGGGAGACCTTCTTATTATTTAATTGGTGCTCTAAAATTGTCAAAGAAAGAGGTGATTAGGAGTCCTATAACTTCGTTCTAGTTTGATTAGCATCAAAAGGAGCAATCCCATGACTATCGCGTTCAAAACGATGCGTACATCTCACACAAGTCTTTATTTAAAGAGACTTTCTTATTGTTTCATTTGTTCTCTAAAATTATCAAAGAAAGAGATGATTATGAGTCCTATTACTTCGTTCTAATTTGATTAGCATCAAAACGAGCATTCCATGACTATCGCGTTAAAAACGATGTGTATATCTCACACAAGTCTTCATTTAGGGGAGAACTTCTTATTGTTTCATTGGTTCCCTCAAATTATCAAAGAAAGAGGTGATTATGAGTCCTATGACTTCTTTCTATTTAGATTAGCATTAAATGGAGCAATCCTATCAATAGCGCCTTCAAAACAATCCGTACATCTCACACAAGTCTTCATTTAGGGAGACCTTCATATTGTTTCATTAGTTCTCACAAATTGTCAAAATATAGGTGATTATGAGTCATATTACTTGGTTCTAGTTGAAATTAGCATCAAAAGAAGCAATCCAATCAATATCGCGTCCAAAACGATGCGTAGATCTCACACAAGTCTTCATTTAGGGAGACCTTCATATTGTTTCATTGGTTGTATCAAATTTACAAAGAAAGAGGTGATTAAGAGTTGTATTACTTTGTTCTTCTTTGATTAGCGTTACAAGGAGAAACCCATGACTGTGGCATTCAAAACCATGCGTACATCTCAGGCAAGTGTTCATTTAGGGAGACCTTATTGTTTCATTGGTGTTCTAAAATTGTCAAAGAAATAGGTGATTAGGAGTCCTATAACTTCGTTCTTGTTTGATTAGAATCAAAATGAGCAATTCCAAGACTATCGCGTTCAAAACCATGCATACATCTCACACAAGTCTTCATTTAAGGAGACCTTATTATTGCTTCATTGGTTCTCTAAAATTGTCAAAGAAAGAGGTGATTAGGAGTTCTATTACTTCGTTCTAATATGATTAGCATCAAAAGCAGCAATCCCATGACTATCGCATTAAAAACGATGCATAATACATCTCACACAAGTCTTGATTTAGGAAGACCTTATTGTTTCATTAGTTTTCTCAAATTGTCAATGAAAGAGGTTTTTATGAGTCCAATGACTTCGTTCTAGTTTGATTTGCATCAAAAGGTACAGTCCAATCACTAGTTCCTTCAAAACGATCCGTACATCTCACACAAGTCTTCATTTAGGAAGACCTTCTTATTATTTCATTAGTTCTCTCAAATTGTAAAAATATAGGTGATTATGAGTCCTATTACATCGTTCTAGTTGAAGATAGATCAAAAGGAGCAATCCCATCACTATCACGTCCAAAACGATGTGTTGATCTCACACAAGTCTTCATTTAGGGAGACCTTCATATTGTTCCATTGGTTGTTTCAAATTTACAAAGAAAGAGGTGATTAAGAGTTGTATTACTTCGTTCTACTTTGATTAGCGTCAAAAGGAGAAACCCATGACTATCATGTTCAAAACCTTGTGTACATCTCACACAAGTCTTTATTTAGGGAGACCTTCTTATTATTTCATTGGTGCTCTAAAATTGTCAAAGAAAGAGGTGATTAGGAGTTCTATTACTTCGTTCTAATAAGATTAGCATCAAATGGAGCAATCCCATGACTATCGCGTTAAAAACGATGCGTAGTACATCTCACACAAGTCTTGATTTAGGAAGACCTTCTTATTGTTTCATTGGTTTTCTCAAATTGTCAATGAAAGAGGTTTTTATGAGTCCAATGACTTCGTTCTAGTTTGGTTTGCATCAAAACTATTGCCTTCAAAACGATCCGTACATCTCACACAAGTCTTCATTTAGGAAGACCTTCTTATTGTTTCATTAGTTCTCTCAAATTATAAAAATATAGGTGATTATGAGTCCTATTACATCGTTCTAGTTGAAGATAGAATCAAAAGGATCAATCCCATCACTATCGCGCCCAAAACGATGCGTTGATCTCACACAAGTCTTCATTTAGGGAGACCTTCATATTGTTCCATTGGTTGTTTCAAATTTACAAAGAAAGAGGTGATTAAGAGTTGTATTACTTCGTTCTACTTTGATTAGCGTCAAAAGGAGAAACCATGACTATCACGTTCAAAACCATGCGTACATCTCACACAATTCTTTATTCAGGGAGACCTTCTTATTATTTCATTGGTGCTCTAAAATTGTCAAAGAAAGAGGTGATTAGGAGTCCTATAACTTCGTTCTAGTTTGATTAGCATCAAAAGGAGCAATCCCATGACTATCGCGTTCAAAACGATGCGTACATCTCACACAAGTCTTTATTTAAATAGACTTTCTTATTGTTTCATTTGTTCTCTAAAATTATCAAAGAAAGAGATGATTATGAGTCCTATTACTTCGTTCTAATTTGATTAGCATCAAAACGAGCATTCCATGACTATCGCGTTAAAAACGATGTGTACATCTCACACAAGTCTTCATTTAGGGGAGAACTTCGTATTGTTTCATTGGTTCCCTCAAATTATCAAAGAAAGAGGTGATTATGAGTCCTATGACTTCTTTCTATTTAGATTAGCATTAAATGAAGTAATCCTATCAATAGCGCCTTCAAAACGATCCGTACATCTCACACAAGTCTTCATTTAGGGAGACCTTCTCATTGTTTCATTAGTTCTCATAAATTGTCAAAATATAGGTGATTATTAGTCATATTACTTGGTTCTGGTTGAAATTAGCATCAAAAGGAGCAATCCAATCAATATCGCGTCCAAAACGATGCGTAGATCTCACACAAATCTTCATTTAGGGAGACCTTCATACTGTTTCATTGGTTGTATCAAATTTACAAAGAAAGAGGTGATTAAGAGTTGTATTACTTTGTTCTTCTTTGATTAGCGTTACAAGGAGAAACCCATGACTGTGGCATTCAAAACCATGCGTACATCTCAGACAAGTATTCATTTAGGGAGACCTTATTGTTTCATTGGTGTTCTAAAATTGTCAAAGAAATAGGTGATTAGGAGTCCTATAACTTCGTTCTTGTTTGATTAGAATCAAAATGAGCAATTCCAAGACTATCGCGTTCAAAACCATGCATACATCTCGCACAAGTCTTCATTTAAGGAGACCTTAATATTGCTTCGTTGGTTCTCTAAAATTGTCAAAGAAAGAGGTGATTAGGAGTTCTATTACTTCGTTCTAATATGATTAGCATCAAAAGGAGCAATCCCATGACTATCGCGTTCAAAACGATGCGTAGTACATCTCAAACAAGTCTTGATTTAGGAAGACCTTCTTATTGTTTCATTGGTTTTCTCAAATTGTCAATGAAAGAGGTTTTTATGAGTCCAATGACTTCGTTCTAGTTTGATTTGCATCAAAAGGAGCAGTCCAATCACAAGTACCTTCAAAACGATCCGTACATCTCACACAAGTCTTCATTTAGGAAGACCTTCTTATTTTTCATTAGTTCTCTCAAATTGTAAAATATAGGTGATTATGAGTCCTATTACATCGTTCTAGTTGAAGATAAAATCAAAAGGAGCAATCCCATCACTATCGCGTCCAAAATGATGCGTAGATCTCACACAAGTCTTCATTTAGGGAGACCTTCATATTGTTCCATTGGTTGTTTCAAATTTACAAATAAAGAGGTGATTAAGAGTTGTATTACTTCGTTCTACTTTGATTAGCGTCAAAAGGAGAAACCTACGACTATCACGTTCAAAACCATGCGTACATCTCACACAAGTCTTCATTTAGGGAGACCTTCTTATTATTTCATTGGTGCTCTAAAATTTTCAAAGAAAGAGGTGATTAGGAGTTCTATTACTTCGTTCTAATATGATTAGCATCAAAAGGAGCAATCCCATAACTATCGCGTTAAAAACGAAGCGTAGTACATCTCACACTAGTCTTGATTTAGGAACACCTTCTTATTGTTTCATTGGTTTTCTCAAATTGTCAATGAAAGAGGTTTTATGAGTCCAATGACTTCGTTATAGTTTGGTTTGCAACAAAACTAGTGCCTTCAAAACAATTCGTATATCTCACACAAGTCTTTATTTAGTTAGACCTTCTTATTGTTTCACTAGTTCTTTCAAATTGTACAAATATAGTGAATATGAGTCCTATTACATCGTTCTAAGTTGAAGATAGAATCAAAAGGAGCAATCCCATCACTATCATGTCCAAACGATGCGTAGATCTCACACAAGTCTTCATTTAGGGAGACCTTTATATTGTTCCATTGGTTGTTTCAAATTTACAAGAAAGAGGTGATTAAGAGTTGTATTACTTTGTTCTACTTTGATTAGCGTCAAAAGGAGAAACCCATGACTATCACGTTCAAAACCATGCGTACATCTCACACAAGTCTTCATTTAGGGAGACCTTCTTATTATTTCATTGGTGCTCTAAAATTGTCAAAGAAAGAAGTGATTAGGAGTCCTATAACTTCGTTCTAGTTTGATAAGCATCAAAAGGAGCAATCCCATGACTATCGCGTTCAAAACGATGCGTATATCTCACACAAGTCTTTATTTAAAGAGACTTTCTTATTGTTTCATTGTTCTCTAAAATTATCAAAGAAAGAGATGATTATGAGTCCTATTACTTCGTTCTAATTTCATTAGCATCAAAAACGAGCACTCCATGACTATCGCGTTAAAAACGATGGGTACATCTCACACAAGTCTTGATTTAGGGGAGAAACTTCTTATTGGTTTATTGGCTCCCTCAAATTATCAAAGAAAGAGTGATTATGAGCCCTATGACTTCTTTCTATTTAGATATAGCATTCAATGGAGCAATCAAACCGATCCGTACATCTCACACAGTCTTCATTAGGGGAGACATTCATATTGTTTTCATTGGTTGTATCAATCTACAAAGAAAAAAAGGGTGATTAAGAGTTGTATTACTTTCGTTCTTCTTTGATAGCGTTAAAAGAAGAAACCCATGACTGTGGCGTTCAAAACCATGCGTACATCTCACACTAGTCTTTATTAGGGAGACTTATTGTTTCATTGGTGTTCTAAAATTGTCAAAGAAATAGGTGTTAGGAGTCCTATAACTTCGTTCTAGTTTGATTAGCATCAAAAGGAGCAATCCCATGACTATCGCGTTCAAAACGATGCGTAGTACATCTCACACAAGTCTTGATTTAGGAAGACCTTCTTATTGTTTCATTGGTTTTCTCAAATTGTCAATGAAAGAGGTTTTTATGAGTCCAATGACTTCGTTCTAGTTTGGTTTGCATCAAAACTATTGCCTTCAAAACGATCCGTACATCTCACACAAGTCTTCATTTAGGAAGACCTTCTTATTGTTTCATTAGTTCTCTCAAATTTAAAAATATAGGTGATTATGAGTCCTATTACATCGTTCTAGTTGAAGATGGAATCAAAAGGATCAATCCCATCACTATCGCGTCCAAAACGATGCGTTGATCTCACACAAGTCTTCATTTAGGGAGACCTTCATATTGTTCCATTGGTTGTTTCAAATTTACAAAGAAAGAGGTGATTAAGAGTTGTATTACTTCGTTCTACTTTGATTAGCGTCAAAAGGAGAAACCTATGACTATCACGTTCAAAACCATGCGTACATCTCACACAAGTCTTTATTTAGGGAGACCTTCTTATTATTTCATTGGTGCTCTAAAATTGTCAAAGAAAGAGGTGATTAGGAGTTCTATTACTTCGTTCTAATATGATTAGCATCAAAAGGAGCAATCCCATGACTATCCGCGTTAAAAACGATGCGTAGTACATCTCACACAAGTCTTCATTTAGGAAGACCTTCTTATTGTTTCATTGGTTTTCTCAAATTGTCAATGAAAGAGGTTTTTATGAGTCCAATGACTTCGTTCATAGTTTGGTTGCATCAAAACTATTGCTTTCAAAAACGATCCGTACATCTCAACACAAGTCTTCATTTAGGAGACCTTCTTATTGTTTCATTAGTTCTCTCAAATTATAAAAATATAGGTGATTATGAGTCCTATTACATCGTTCTAGTTGAAGATAGAATCAAAAGGATCAATCCCATCACTATCGCGTCCAAAACGATGCGTTGATCTCACACAAGTCTTCATTTAGGGAGACCTTCATATTGTTCCATTGGTTGTTTCAAATTTACAAAGAAAGAGGTGATTAAGAGTTGTATTACTTCGTTCTACTTTGATTAGCGTCAAAAGGAAAAACACATGACTATCACGTTCAAAACCATGCGTACATCTCACACAAGTCTTTATTCAGGGAGACCTTCTTATTATTTCATTGGTGCTCTAAAATTGTCAAAGAAAGAGGTGATTAGGAGTCCTATAACTTCGTTCTAGTTTGATTAGCATCAAAAGGAGCAATCCCATGACTATAGCGTTCAAAACGATGCGTAGTACATCTCACACAAGTCTTGATTTAGGAAGACCTTCTTATTGTTTCATTGGTTTTCTCAAATTGTCATTGAAAGAGGTATTTATGAGTCCAATGACTTCGTTCTAGTTTGGTTTGCATTAAAACTATTGCCTTCAAAACGATCCGTACATCTCACACAAGTCTTCATTTAGGAAGACCTTCTTATTGTTTCATTAGTTCTCTCAAATTATAAAAATATAGGTGATTATGAGTCCTATTACATCGTTCTAGTTGAAGATGGAATCAAAAGGATCAATCCCATCACTATCAGCGTCCAAAACGATGCGTTGATCTCACACAAGTCTTCATTTAGGGATACCTTCATATTGTTCCATTGGTTGTTTCAAATTTACAAAGAAAGAGGTGATTAGAGTTGTATTACTTCGTTCTACTTTGATTAGCGTCAAAAGGAGAAACCCATGACTAATCGTTCAAAAGCCATGCGTACATCTCACACAAGTCTTATTCAGGGAGACCTTCTTATTATTTCATTGGTGCTCTAAAATTGTCAAAGAAAGAGGTGATTAGGAGTCCTATAACTTCGTTCTAGTTTGATTAGCATCAAAAGGAGCAATCCCATGACTATCGCGTTCAAACGATGCGTAGTACATCTCACAACAAGTCTTGATTTAAGAAGACCTGTTATTGTTTCATTGGTTGTCTCAAATTGTCAATGAAGAGGTTTTATGAGTCCAATGACTTCGTTCTAGTTTGGTTTGCATCAAACTATTGCCTTCAAAAACGATCCGTACATCTCACACAAGTCTTTATTTAGGAAGACCTTCTTATTGTTTCATAGTTCTCTCAAATTATAAAAATATAGGTGATTATGAGTCCTATTACATCGTTCTAGTTGAAGATAGAATCAAAAGGATCAATCCCATCACTATCGCGTCCAAAACGATGCTTGATCTCACACAAGTCTTTATTTAGGGAGACCTTCATATTGTTCCATTGGTTGTTTCAAATTTACAAAGAAAGAGGTGATTAAGAGTTGTATTACTTCGTTCTACTTTGATTAGCGTCAAAAGGAGAAACCCATGACAATCCACGTTCAAAACCATGCGTACATCTCACACAAGTCTTTATTCAGGGAGACCTTCTTATATTTCATTGGTGCTCTAAAATTGTCAAGAAAGAGTTGATTAGGAGTCCTATACTTCGTTATAGTTTGATTAGCATTAAAAGGAGCAATCCCATGACTATCGCGTTCAAAACGATGCGTAGTACATCTCACACAAGTCTTGATTTAGGAAAACCTTCTTATTGTTTCATTGGTTTTCTCAAATTGTCAATGAAAGAGGTATTTATGAGTCCAATGACTTCGTTCTAGTTTGGTTTGCATCAAAACTATTGCCTTCAAAACGATCCGTACATCTCACCACAAGTCTTCATTAGGAAGACCTTCTTATTGTTTCATTAGTTCTCCTCAAATTATAAAAATATAGGTGATTATGAGTCTATTACATCGTTCTAGTTGAAGATGGAATCAAATGATCAATCCCATCACTATCACGTCCAAACGATGCGTTGGTCTCACACAAGTCTTCATTTAGGGAGACCTTCATATTGTTCCATTGGTTGTTTCAAATTTACAAAGAAGAGGTGATTAAGAGTTGTATTACTTCGTTCTACTTTGATTAGCGTCAAAAGGAGAAACCCATGACTATCACGTTCAAAACCATGCGTACATCTCACACAAGTCTTTATTCAGGGAGACCTTCTTATTATTTCATTGGTGCTCTAAAATTGTCAAAGAAAGAGGTGATTAGGAGTCCTATAACTTCGTTCTAGTTTGATTAGCATCAAAAGGAGCAATCCCATGACTATCGCGTTCAAAACGATGCGTAGTACATCTCACACAAGTCTTGATTTAGGAAGACCTTCTTATTGTTTCATTGGTTTTCTCAAATTGTCAATGAAAGAGGTTTTATGAGTCCAATGACTTCGTTCTAGTTTGGTTTGCATCAAAACTATTGCCTTCAAAACGATCCGTACATCTCACACAAGTCTTCATTTAGGAAGACCTTCTTATTGTTTCATTAGTTCTCTCAAATTATAAAAATATAGGTGATTATGAGTCCTATTACATCGTTCTAGTTGAAGATGGAATCAAAAGGATCAATCCCATCACTATCGCGTCCAAAACGATGCGTTGATCTCACACAAGTCTTCATTTAGGGAGACCTTCATATTGTTCCATTGGTTGTTTCAAATTTACAAAGAAAGAGGTGATTAAGAGTTGTATTACTTCGTTCTACTTTGATTAGCGTCAAAAGGAGAAACCCATGACTATCACGTTCAAAACCATGCGTACATCTCACACAAGTCTTTATTCAGGGAGACCTTCTTATTATTTCATTGGTGCTCTAAAATTGTCAAAGAAAGAGGTGATTAGGAGTCCTATAACTTCGTTCTAGTTTGATTAGCATCAAAAGGAGCAATCCCATGACTATCGCGTTCAAAACGATGCGTAGTACATCTCACACAAGTCTTGATTTAGGAAGACCTTCTTATTGTTTCATTGGTTTTCTCAAATTGTCAATGAAAGAGGTTTTATGAGTCCAATGACTTCGTTCTAGTTTGGTTTGCATCAAAACTATTGCCTTCAAAACGATCCGTACATCTCACACAAGTCTTCATTTAGGAAG